>VOMN01037685.1:0-55203 GCA_014899125.1 Orchestia grillus
TTGTTCGTTTTAAGAAAATATAAAATGAACACCACTTTGCTATCGAAAACTCCGTGGTTAAAACTGAAAGTTTTGATCCATCGCTTCTGTTGATAGGTAATTTTCATTTATGGGCAACTTAAAAGCGTTATTATTTATCGGTTATGCGAAAAATCGTGAAAGCAAACAAATTCCAGGGAATAATTAACATGCAGAAGCATGCATGAGAGGCAGGAATGCACCTTAATTCATTATAATGTGACATGCTTGCACAGCCTTGCAAGAGGGCACTCGCATGATACCACGCTGAGGAATTTTTCATGAATATAAACTAAATTTATTTGGGCATCAATTATAAGCTGATGCTAGACAAACTACCGAGATAAATGAATTACATTATTAAGATAGGCAATTAAGAAAGGTTTTCAACGACTTACTACAACACACAGTGCTTAAACTCAGCCGGGAAATTCAGTCGAGTTACTCGATAGAAGCTCCCATGCATAAGACGCATAGCAGCATGGAACCCGAGATACACTTGAGATAGTGCAGGAATCTGGAGTAATGCAAGCCTGGATACTTTAGAAGCGTGGGAACGACATTCGCAGGACCCTGGTTTCGATGTTGTTTAGCGTGCAGGGAGACTAGTTTGGAACA
Source organism: Orchestia grillus (assembly GCA_014899125.1). Classification (NCBI taxonomy): domain Eukaryota; kingdom Metazoa; phylum Arthropoda; class Malacostraca; order Amphipoda; family Talitridae; genus Orchestia; species Orchestia grillus. Next base: position 637 of record VOMN01037685.1, read on the forward strand.
TGACCAGTTTATCACTGGGGTGCTTTAGTATCCCACCGCAATGCTAGACTCGACAGTTACGTGGTCCCACAGACCTCGCTACATCAAACTTCTCTAGGAAAGGTCGGCTAGCTGTAAATCAAGCACGGCTATTAACTGTGGCCAACGCACATTGTTATCGTCGTACCAAGCAGGTATGTTCTTCTCTGCACGTCACTACTTCGCACAGATTTCCTGCCACGATTCATCAGCCGGGTGAGTCGTGTCTGTTTTAATACGGGTTGCGGCACAGCAATCGAACGCACATTTGTTCGTTTAATAACTGGGAAATAAAAAATAAAATGCACATAAGTATTTTTATTTTCTAAGCGTATATCACGCAATTTTTTTATGTGGTTTCCAGTAAGAAAAACTTTCGCTTGTTCATTTCCAAAGATAGCTATCATACGAAAAATATATCTTTATATTAGTTGATGAGGTTTGCAAGCAAAAAGAAATTATAAAAAATAGGTTCAGAATAGCGGCTGGGTATAAGCGTCGCCACTTGAAACAATACACAATTCTTAAATCAAATTCAGGGAGTAGGGAACTTGATTCACTGAAATACAAACTCAGGTATTAAAAATTGTTATTTGTTTTCTCCCAGCAGAAAGTCACATCCAGCAATCGCGGTCCATGAAATTTCAATATTGAAATGAGAGTTGTTGAAAGTTTTTGTTGTTGAAAAACTACCATGAATTTCAAGTGCTACACGGCAAATTCAAGAGTACTTTTTGTATCTAAAATACCGTAATCAAATGAAGAAAGTGCGTCAGCAAACCTCTGGTCAAAGAATATAGTTAACATAAGAGTACATTATAGATGCTGCAGGTAAAAATGTCCCGTAGTTTTTGTGTCTTGAATATCGCTGTTACGTATTTGCGATTATATTCAAAATTAACTAACTGGTTTCATCTAAAAATTACAAAGACTTGTACCCTACTCCAAATCTGGATTCAATAAAATAGAAGAAACAATGAAACAATTTCCACAAAAGGCTATCTAAGAAACTCGAGAGAATTTACATGGTGAGCATTTCTACACTGCATTACCAGATTTTACATTAATTAAATGAAGCTTCATTCTGAAATTCAAAATTGACAGAGGACCGTAGGTATTCTCCGACAAAAAGATCACTCTTCACCGGTCGTTGAAGGTTCCACATAAGGGAAAACCTCCGTTTAAATGACCTGATAATTTATGGAAAAACACGAGTTCTTTGTGTGGGAATATCGGCAGCTTGAACTCCAGCTCCTACTTAATTACCTCTATTGACATCCTGCAACTAAATTTCTACGGCACCAGTTTATTTTTCTCAGAAATAATGAGCTCGAACTAATTCCTCTCGTTGATTAGTAAGTAACATGGAAGACAGAGATTTTGATCTTTTACTAGAAAATACGTAACATCGAAGAAAAAGACCAGTCCGCTAAATAATTTCCTCAGCAGTCAAACGAGCAGCAGGTTTTTATGCAAGGTTTTCTGTCAGTGCAAGATTTTATGCAGCTGAAAATAACTCAAGAAGCAAATCGGCGAGATTTCAAGCTTCCGTTCCTAGGTAAAAACATTTGCATGAGCGCTTGGTTTTCCAACACACCTCTAATTGCAGGTTGGTGAGGTGCAAAATACCTGCCGAGGTTCTGCAACAAAACTTAAATAATAACTGCGCGCTCCAAGACCTACTGCAGAGTCGCACTTGGGACGCACTCGAGATGGAAATACATTCTCGATGTTTTGCCTGCCTGCGAGGTTTGCTACTATTTGGTCATTAACTGCACACAATTACGGAAAAAAACTCTGCCCTACTAAAGTAACAGAAATTCTTGAGGTAGTCAACAACAAGCTCAGCAGTGGAGCGGAGGTGCGGAAACATTTATCCAAGGTTTATTCGGCGTGAATATAAGTGAAGTGCCTTTTGATGGGCTTCTAGCCCCAAGGCTCATAGGAAACATAGCCATGTTGGCATATTTTAAAATTGGATTACCGGTATATTATTGTTCTTTGGTGACTAAATTCAAGTTTTGTTCTTACCAATCGAGTTTACAAACGTAGCTAATTGCCTGTTTCTACGGAATTACAACTACGTTCATATCGTCCTTGTTGAACGTATTTCATTTTCTTTTCTAAACGAAACAGCGCACTATATTATCATTACTATATTAGTTAGTTTGAAGCTCTATATCAACATCAAGTGTGAATAAAAAACCAAAGAGAAGAAGGAACCATCATGTATAGACTAGGGAAAACGTGTAATCTATGTACAGGTGTGTTCCCACACCGGATTCCCTGCGTATATAAATGGCAAGTTAAGAAAAAAGAGGAAGAAAAGACAAAGAAAAGATAGCAAAGAAAGTGTGAAAATGGAAAAAAGCAAAGTGGGCACGAAAGATCGAAGTTCCGAAGGGCTATTTATAGCTGAGATAATCTACCAGGGCCCCCCCGTAGTCCCCAGTTCGCATAGGATAGGTTTGTCCATCCTAACTAACTAACCTAGCCCTACTGCCTATTCCTTGCCTCATGAGGAGAAAAGCACACTGTATCATACAAAAAGCACACAAATAGTTTGAGAATATGCTTCATTTTTTTAAGGAGCGTAAATTAGAGTACATCTCGATATAAGCCATACCTGAGTAAGTTTACATAGCTTAACAGGGCATATTTTAAAGCACATTTATGACCAAATAAATTTTAATAATAAATAATAAACCGTGGCAATACATGTGCTTTTGATCTTCCAGAAATCCAGATAAGGAAGCAAATGATCAGTTACAAATGTATCAAACAATAACAACTTACTTTGATGGAAGATGACAATAACAATTTTTTTACATAAAATTACACACGCCGTTGAGGTACTAAATAGTAAACTGTTAAATGCCTTTTTTATTTTTATCATGAAACATCCTTTCAGTGGAGGCAGGAGGTAACTGTTTTCAGCACAGAGGCAGGAAATAGTGTTTTGGCCTCGTGTGTCGCTGAAAACAACTGCAGGTCAAGCAGCATGCGCTATAGAGCGCGAGTTTGGCCAATAATCATGAGTGGAGTCATTTCATTAATTAAGCCACGTGAGCGAATCGCGAGTTGTATTTTTGCGACATATGTATTCGGTTTGTGCCATTTACTTGGTCATTCAAACTGAAATCTGATCAAAAGGTGCACGACAACCTTAACGAAACATTGTGAATTTCTAAAAAAGAGAAATAAAGTGAAAACATATTATTTTTTGGGTAAAAGTTCATGAAATTCAGTTCCTCGGTTGAAACCAACTTATTGAAGCGATGTTTATACTGCATATATAACTCAAAGTATATTGCTTCACGAAGTATGTTTTATGAATTATGAAATTTCAAACTTATTTTTTGCATTAAAAGTTTTAAGACAACACTGGAACTATTTTTTCCTACTAGCTCCGGTAAGGAATCACAAAAACAGATTTCCGTGGGAAAGCGGCTATTGGTGTGACGCAACTAGAGCAGGTTTCAGTCCTGCCCGGATTTCCGTTATGTGTTGCAGCTGCCAGCACGTTTCTCCATGCCCGCGTAAGTAATTCAGTAGATGTGGTGGTCGAAGTAGTCTTTGCCAGATGACTGTTTAGGACGTGTAAAAATTGAATATAAATTCAAACTGCTACTCGGAAATTATAAGCCAAATCATTCGAAGGGATTTTCGAATAGAAAGAAAGAACAAAAACGGAAAAACGTCAATTATTAATCTATTGGGCTGTCCGGGAAGTTTGGGTCGATTTTTAGTGGTTATCCTTCGACTTATTTTACAACATGAATGAGTCTTGAAAAAATGATTTGGTTTCACCTCCATTCCCAACACAATTCGAGCTATCTTTTCGTGAAAGAAGGTTCAAAATCCAATCACCTGTATTATTTCTATAACCCTTTAACCCCGGAATAGGAACTTCGGGTTTCTTATTGCCCGTAGTTTGCCTTCCATTTTTTTCCAATGGATTTAAAACTAAGAGTCTCTCCTTCACCCAACCTTAAATTTGCGGGTTACCATCCCAGGGTTAAAATGGATGATAAAAAATTCATTTTTGGCACTTGATGCTTTTCTATTTCCACAAAGCAAAAAATGCCTCAAATAACCAAAGAAGTATTCGCAGTTTACGGCGCATTGCACGACCCGATAATTGACAGAAAGCCTCAATCTATCGATTCTGCCGTTCATGAGCACCTGGTATAGCTTGGGCACTTGCTTACAATATTTGGGTTTCACATGACGGGTAAGAATAACCTTTTGGATCACATTTCCATTTGTGACTTGCTTTATAAACGTAATGAAAACGAGCCTTTTACAGAAAATTCGAGGAGATGAAAAATTGATTATTTGCCGAAATATTCAGAGAAAACGATCAAGGAGTAAGCGACGTGAGCCTTTCTTAGCCACCCCAAAAACGAGTCTTCACCAAGAAAGTTTAGCTGTATGTCTGTTGGGATTCGAAAGGCATTTTGTACTATGAGCTTTTTTCAAATAACCAGAAAATTAATTCCGAGAAACACTGCTCACAATTGGACGAGTTCAAAGAAACAGTCCAAGAAAAAGGTTCAAAATTGGCCGGGAGGAAAGGTGTTGTTTTCCATCAGAACACTGCAAGACCTCATGTTTCTTCTGAAGCCAGACTAAAATTGTTGCAGCTTGGTTCGGATGTGTTATCCCACCCTCCATATTCACCAGATATCATTCTTTCGGACTTCCACTTACTCAGGTTTTTGCAGAATAGTCTTAATGGTAAAAATTTGATTCTTTAGATGACTTCAAACAATCCCTTGATGAATTCTTTGCCATGAAACCACCACAATTCTGAGAAGAGGGTATTTTCAAGTTAGACGAAAAATGGAAACGAATTGTGCAACAAAATGGTTTATGTTTAGTTCATTAAAACTGTCGTGGCTTATTGACCTTCCTATAGAAATCGGCACGAACTTTCCGGACAACCTGATAATACAGAGACGTGTTGAATAAACGATAAATTCTACAGTTTTCTGCAGACTCAGTAAAACCAACGATGACCATAGTGACCCAGTAGAAAGCTCATGACGTTTAATACTACTCGTAAGTTATAAAAGATGCATCATCTCAATAAAACTTTTGCATCAGTGTTTCATCCCACGGGTGACAGAGTGCACGTCCGCTGCTAGGCCTAATGAAATGCTAGCAGTATACGGGGGCTAATACAGATCATTTCATGCGAACATTTTGAATATTTGTGTCGCTGTGATCAAACTTACTCAATTAAACAAGGCTATTGGCTTTGGAACAAACATTAACGTACCGCATTAATAAATGCTACTACTGTCAGATACGAAGGTGAAACAAAAATACAACACTATTTTGTTGATGTTGATCCAAAGAAAATAATTATACATTTGTATGGCTGTTGGTACCGATACAAAAGAAATGCAACGCTGTTCCTGAGTACGCTAGTACTAAGATAAAACAATAATGCAACGTTATTATTGTTTAGACTAGTATCAAGGTAATACAACAATGGTGCTAATGGTGCTTGTATTGGGATAATACATATAATAATACAACACTACTGCTGCTGGTGCAAACACGAAGGTCTACTCGCTCGTGTAGGCAATGGAGACTGCCAGACCAGGATGTGTTACACTTGACCTGCACTGCATTTTCCCGGCAATGAGTGGGAATAAAAATACAGTTAGTAATCAGGGACCTCAATTTAGAGTTCTGGGTGGGAGAGCAATTTAGCGCCATTACAGAGGCAGTTAGAGCACACTCATGCTGGAGCTGGGGCGGCAAGCAACATCATTTCTATTCATTGCTTTTGCCTAAGGAAGGAAAATGAAGCTCCAGCCATAGGGGTCAAGAGATAAAACTTGAGCGTCGCATTTCTTCTAGAGACAAATGAACGGACGCTCTCTGTTCGCACCTAATCAAAGCTCCATTCTCAAAACAATGGCCAGTAATTCATGAGAGAAATCGCCTCAATGATTGGGGCTGTATATATTAATCACTTTTGGAAGTCTCCTCGTTGATGCATTCAAGTCGAATGAAATTATTTATCCTTAATTTTTAACTGATGTGTCGACGAAAGAGCGTACATGGAAGAACGTGAACATCAGTATACTGCATGTTCGTGAACGGGTGGGTGATGAGATGAGGATCAAAACCCAAACGAACATCTCTAGCATGGAACGCGAGCCTCGAAGTTATTCGTAAAACGAAGACCGCATGATGTCAATGCATCACAATTCCCGTAGCAGACGTGAAGCGTAGCATATTTCCACGGAACCTCGGGCTTCACAAACGTTTACCGCACATTTTCGTGAGCGTTTTTCTGCTCCTTGGTCATCACTTTGCCCCGGGAGAAAGTGGCGACGACACTTCCTCCGAAAAGCAGAGAGACGTTGTCATTTTTGGCGGCGTTTTCTCAGAACCCGAGGAAAGCTCGACAACTTCCAGCATACACTTAACGGCGGAGCGGTCGCGGCAAGCACACTTCCTGCACCTACACTCGTGTTGACTGTGTCGAGCGCTGCACGCACACTACCTGCACCTCCACCTGCACAGGTGGTGGCTGTATGAAGCGCTGCACGCACACTACTCGTATCTGTACGTGCACTTGAAATTTTGTCGCTAATCATAAATTTTAACGTCATGTGTTCAAATGAAAGAATTTATTGATATGCAATTCAGCTCAGGTATCTTTTAATCAACTCAAGAATTGCATAATTGTACATTGCATTTTTCGAAACTGCTGTTGAATGTTAAGGTACAATGAACAAGTTTACATAGGTTCAAATCTGAGATTACGACTTCTCACAATGCAGCTATACTACGGCATCCTGAAATTCGATGCCAAAAGTGACGATAGACGGATCCTTGGACATTACACCTGATGGTTGACTGTTAGCATTCACATCAGATTTAAAATTTCTTACACAATAACCTATTGTTATGTTACGCTTGTGAAGCAATATGTAAAGGATTTCGCAGTCTTCAGTTAACCATAATGCCTTCGTTTTGATCTTTTGATGGAAACGCACAGGCAACAATGTCTNTAATTAAGTTTATGCATTATTCCACCACATAACGTTCGTTTTGCATCCTGGTGCACAGCGCATTGTGCAAATACGAACGGAACGCTCGGAAATTGAGGTCAAATGGAAAGGCATGCACTAAACACAGAGGAAAAAGCATGATATGTAAAATTAAGGCTTGGTAAACGCGCCGTGAAGGGATATGTCAACTAGAACTATATTTTCTGCGGTAGATTTTATCGGACAAAGCTACTCAGGATAATAACATGTCTGCCACCGTCGCCTGAAAACGCAAGATCACATGTGCCGTGTGACATGTGCTTTGCTGCACAAACATTCTCTTTACAGGGCTAGCAAAATGTGCAAGTGAACGCCGGTGAAATGACTTCGTCTCGCATCATTGGAATTGAATACTATACAGAGATCACCCCCGAAAAAAATCATTAGTACTTTATGAACTCGATTCATTCAGCGGTTGACAGTTTTTCGTGCAAATGTCAATGCAGTATTATGGGAAATAATCGATCGTTGTGGGGTTAACAACGTTTGCGGAATGGATCATCATTGAATGACATTAACCTTTTAACGCAATGTTATGGCCAGCTGTTATACGAGTACTGATTTTTCAGGCTGAAAGGTATTTCATAAAGGATGGTGGAGGTTGAAGGGCTGAAAGGCGGGAGTTATTCTGTGCTCAGCGCGTATCAGATCCCGTGCTTTCCCATCCTCGATTTCCGAATTTCAGCGCTGGAATTACAGGCGTTACACTCACACCCTTGTACAATCTAATATTCATGAAAAAAAATATGAAAATAAGCGGGTAATGTAAATGCAGCCCGGCGACCTATGCATCAAACCAACTTCGTTCTTTACTCGACGTCGTTAGCTCCTTCCTCGGCAAGGGCGAGTTGGTTCGTTTTCACTCAACTGAAATTTTCCAATTCTGTACGAGTGAACTCGCCATATGTTTTATTTAATAAAAATCTTGACACGAGTTTACTCGTCCTTTTCCAAGACCTCTCCCCGGTACAAACCGACCATTACAGTATCTTCATACATCTGGAGCAAATACAGTCTTCTTAAAACCATGCATTTCAGCCAAAAAACCATGTAAGATACGGCTAAACCCTCTCGCCGTCGAGCTTCTAGGAAATTTCATGAAGTGCCTGCTATTTGAAGCGATTTCGTTCTATACAATCTTTACTTCTAAGCCCAAACGAACTCGTGCGAGAGAAGGAACTGGTCCCGTTGCGACTACCGAGAGATATCACCAAGGAAGCTCCGACCCAAATAACACGGGCGAGTCCACACACCTAACCCTACGAGCGAAATCCAGGGTTCTTGTACAACCCTGCAGAGTGCTGAGTCGTCATGCATGATGCACTGAAGAACTATCCCCTTCATCGCCGCTCGCTTGTAGAGTAGAAATTTTTTGCTAGCGATGTAAAACTTTCACGGGGGAAAATCAATTGAGTTAACGAAACTAGACGTTCTCGAGAAGTCAAAATTGGCAATGCAAGCATGATTTTTGCAGTGAGAATTAATACATGAAAAATAAATTGATTTAAAAAAAGTATTGGCGCTGCTAATCTTAATCACAGGGCAAAAAATTCCTGCGATAACCCATTTGCATATTTTCATAGAATTTATGGAAGACGTTGTAATACAGTTGGAAATATTTGCGAAGCTGCGGTGAAATTTTCACTACTCAAAAGCCACTTTTAATGACAATAAATTAAAATTTTCAAACTAATTCAGCATTTACCAGCCAAATATTTTTAAATTAATTTGATCAAAGGGCAAACGTTCGTAGAATAATTTACGTTCTCTCAATGCTTATGGTACTTTTAAATTGGTTCCATCGACGAAGAGCTCTTAAAATTACGAACCCTGTTAGAGAAATCTACTGTGCGTTCATGTTCTTAGCGGAGGAAGTTGATCATCAGCTTTCCATGCTTTATTGTTCACGCTCACATGGCTTGAAGATCAGCTCGTCCAGCGACCAAAGTTCGACTCGACGAATATTGCTACGTTGCGAAGCGTAGGCTTAATGTAATGTCTTCAATTACCTGCATCACTTTTCCATCGTACTCATACTTTTTTAAAAATTTTACAATTTTTAGTAATTGCTGGACACCTAAACCTGTTCCGACTCTATTTTAATAAATTTGTGTTCATTACTCGTACATGATAGTTTAGATTAGAAGGAAAATTGATAGGATAGCCAAATTTGTTGAAACAAAATCATTCATTTTTAAAGTCGCAACGGAAATATTCATCAACGTGAAACTTTACCTGTGTTGAGAATTGCGGTCAAAGTGATAGAATATTTGTAAAAATTGCCTCCTCATAAATAGAAGATAAAAAAAGGAGAAAAAAGAAAAAGAGGAAATGGTCAGGAGCACGTAAATCCAGCAGGGATCAGGAAAGTTGTGGCCAGACAAGTTTCCCAGGGCGGGAATATATTGAAGAAGTGGTAGTAGCTTGCTCCGTAAACAGACTTCACTCGCGGCAAAGTTTTCCTGCCTTTTTTAAGCCTGAGATTAAATTGCATGATCCCACACACAAGCTTGTAGAGTGAGGCTTAGAAAATTAGCTGAATAAATTACTCCTCTAAATTGCAAGCCGGTTGAGGAGCTTCTCTTGGATCACGTGGATCAGGATCAAATCCGGAGATGATCGCTAGAGAGACTCTCTCTTTCTCTCTCTCGATCTCTTTTCCCCTTATTCTATTTTTTTCCTTTCTGATCCTCTTTGTCGAAGGATGAGAATGGAACAATAGAAAATGTTGCTCCCACTGATTGGTTAAGCACCAGTTCATTCGTGAGGGCTCAGATTTTTTTGTGTGTGTCCTAACGACTGAACTGGTGCCTAATTATACAGAGAATGCAACATTTTTTATGGCTAACCTTACTTTAAATGAGTAATTACTGAGCGAGGTAACAAGATGCCATCACGTAACTCGCGCCGAGCCTTTTGATTTACCCCCGACTGACACACTTCTCGTAATCAGCTATTTCGATAGAGCTGAAATTTTGTCCTTTCAAGACGTAATTATGGACCTAATTTCTAATTTAGGTTCAATACAACGGTTAGTGACGAAAAGTTTTGGTGTTAAGGACTGCACCGCGTGCACTGAAAGACTGTATTAGGGACTGTTTTATCGACTGCAGTAAGAACCACATTGAATGTAGTATTAAAGACGGTATGCATGACTGTACCTGGAGGAAATACTTTTTCCTAGAGCGAACCATTCAGACATCTCATGAACCAGTCAAATATTTCTCCAGTTCCTAATTGATCCCGTGCTATTTTCCTAGCACATCTTGTAGTCATAGGTATTTACTGAGGCGATATTGCGCGACCCAGCAATAGAGCCGCCCGGACCTAAAGAGGGTGGTTCGCCCTGTCGCTGCTGGAAGATGTGAACCGGTTTTTTCTACGCCTTCTAACGCGCTTTTTGTTAGGCTTCAATCACTTCCTCTCAGAAAGACGAATTGTTTCCGTTCAGCCGACCCTACCCTAATATTTCTTCCACTGCAAATAATCACGAAAGTTTTGTTCATTTCGGCGCTACATTTCCCTGGAGAAAGCATGGACGCGTTGTCACATTTGCGCGGACAACGACCCGCAGTCGCCAGAACACGGAGGGCATTCATTGCCAGCCCGCAATGCACTAGTAAATACAGTCGCAAAACCACCACCTCCACGAGGCCCCGAGCGCTTCGTATGTTTTGCAGGGCCGCTCGTCCCACGGGCCACGCGGTGCTGGTGCGGCGATGCACTTCTTCCAGCCGCGAGCTGCAAAAGGAAATGCCGAGAGGAGCACGCCGTGAATCTCCTGTCAGAAACATGCGGAGGTCGGAGGTCAGGCTCCGGGGCTCGTTGATCTCTGTGAGGGCGGGGAAGGCGTGGTGGCGCTCTGGCTTGCCTGCATCAACCGTGCCCTAAACAACCGATGGTAACCAAAATAATAAACTTGAGCAAATACACAGGATGCAGCAGCGCATTGACACGCTATGAGAGTCTTACAGCGTCACCTTTGACAAGCTGTGAAACAAAAATTCGTGTGTTGCGAAGTGGGAAATTTCTCCGGTGGTGCCCCAGTATTTTGAACGCATGCAGATGGTATGCACATTAGGATGAGATTTAGTTAAAATTAGAACAGACCGCAGCTTAAGTTTCTACGCAAAAAATTCATCAGAGGTCAATCGACCTCAGAGAATTTCAGTATCTAAAAGTTGAAATGACATGACTTACTGAAATAAAGAGTACAGTCGATTGAAATATTTGAAATGCTTTGAATCGGAAAAATAGTTTATCGAGTAAATGATGTCAGTCACTTTATTAAATAGCGAGTCTATTCACGAAGTCACCGAGTAAAGACCTGAACAAAGGTTTTTCCTTTTTCGAAAGGTTGAAACTGCGTATGTGTTGATTGATGAAAATTAGTAAAATGAAGATTTTGGAGTGAATTTTTCGATGTTCCATTGTTTCGTATGAGACAGCTCCTAAGCGATACTCGAATCCGCATTTTATGCATCTAAAAACACACCATAGTATTCTTTTAACGGTGTGCAAGTTCTCAGCACATAGCTCAATTAAGGAACGACCATATGTAGTTGGACATGCTTATTAGCCTATACTTTACTGAAAAGGAACTGAGCCGAAGAATCTGTGAGAACAGTCTGTGGAAATATCTATTCATGAGAGCTAGCGCACACCTCGGAAGGCGTGCAAGATTACTCTCACACAGCGGCAATTTGTATTACTTCAGCGCTCCGATGCTCTTTCCTAATGAAACCAAACTGCAATAGAGAGGCTCCCTGCGCTAGCAGGCGTTCCACGCAATGCGAAATTTCAGAAGCACGTCACACTGAAGGCCTCATTCTTCAATGAATTTTCATCACGCATCGCTCTACTACCATGCATCATTCTTCCACCATGTACCTTTCTTCAACAACGCATCTTTCTGCAACAACGCACCTTTCTGTAATAACGCATCTTTCATCTATTACGCATTTTTCAACTTTTGCGTATCTTTTTTTTATCTTTCTTTCATCATTCGTTCGACATACTACGAAATTTAAGAAGTACGTCACACGGATGACCTCTCATCCCAATAAATTTCCATCGCAAGTATATGTTCTACCGTTCTACTCAGTATAACGCTTCTCTTTTCCATAACGCATCTTTCTTCCATTTTTTCTATTACCCCAATAGACGTGAGGTGAAGTTTACGGAATACGTCACACAGCAGGCTTCTTTCTTCAATAAATGGGCAAAATCTTGATACAAGGGTGGCGTAACGCGAGAATCGAGCCACGTACGCATTTCCTGTGTACGTGTGGGAACGAATGAATGGAAAACGTGAGCTCATTCAAGGTCAAACCTCTCGAGCACATCGCATTCCATGGAGTCCATGCAGAAAAAAACATCGAAGTTAAAGCGCAAAGAAGGTGCGGACGATTGGTGAGAAAAGAAAAAAGTCCGCTTGGAAAACCTAGCGAAAGTGGGGGAAGTAGCAACCGTTTCACGTGATCTAGTTTGGGAAACCAGAGCAATAGCTATAATTACTTCTCAACACGTGCTCGGAAAACCTCAATCACCTTAATTTCTTCAGTTCGAAGATGGGATTTAAAGAAGAAGTGCGAATTCAAAGAATTGATTTATTTTTTCAGCTTCACTCTCGAGACAGACTCACACCGAAAGTTTCATGCTCACAGGCATTGACAAGAATTATTAACGTATAATCAATACTGTAGATTTCGGGTGTTGAGTAAACGTGACGGAATGAATGCAATTAATCTGTGTCTCCGGTTTTCCAATGTTAAAAAAAAAGAAAAATATACAAACCAACGTCGAATACGCCAATATGAATAGCAAGGTACTAATACAGGATATATGTTATTCGCTGTTGAAGACGATACCCTTACGAGCATGTGTGAGGTGTATCGAACCATAGATATGATCTGAATCCAATTGACTTCTGTGTTTTGCTTTGGACAGGAAAGTGTGCAGAGGCGTTACAACGATCATTGCAGCGACAGAGGGCCAGATTACCGATGAATGTGGTGCGTGCAGCAGTGAAGGCAACTCCACTGGTTGAAGGAGGTAGTGAAAAGGAGAAAATTTATCGAATGAAACTTCACAACAATCTAAGGCCTATATTAAAGCTGTTCAAACAAATTGATTCTTTCATTTATTTTCTCAACACTTCATATCAACAGTATTTGTTGCTGGACTTTTCTGTCTTTCTGTAGATCAGGTTATCGGGTTCAATAAAAACGCAATTCAAACAAGCCATAGAACAAACTCCTTGGCGAATGGCAAGTAACATGAAAATCTCAGAGAATCATTTTCAGCGCCCATCACTCCTATGTAGCGCGGAAACTCGAGCCATTACTGCAAGGGAAGAATCCAACTGCGTATCCCTCCCCTGCAGCGAATCGACGAAGGGTCGCTCAGCTGCGAAGGGTTTATCGATAGCATTCGACTGCGACCTTCAATTAACGGTTCCACACTGTGTGATAGACTAGACAGTAAACCTGAGAGCTGTTGCGCCGGTTTCGCACCAGTAATAACCCTATGGTACGACACAATGTGTAACGCAGGTCTGCTCCTTAGCACAACTGAAACGCACCGAAGTATTTTACAAACATTATTCGAAAGAACCGGTGAATTGGTATGATGTCTTTCCTAGCAGCAGATTTAGCAGCTCGGGACCTGAGGCTTAGCGTATTTCAATTTATCCAATCATGATCCCTCGAGTGATTGAAATTGTGTTCATTTTTATCCAAATCGTGATTGATGAAGTGATCTGAATAGTGATAGAATAACGCATTGGAAATGTTTAACCAAGCACTATTTTTCGAATTAATACTCGTAATTCATACACAGGACTTCCCTACTTTTTACTGAGTTAGAAATTCAAATTCAAGGAATGAATGGCTGTATTCAAATTCATTTCAAGTTGAGGCCATTTCATTTCTATTTGAAAACTCGAATTCGTTACCACCACAGCCTGTGAGACACAATTTTCCAGGCACTCGAGTGCTTGAGGCTCGAACTAATTTTAGAGCGCAAAACTTGAGCTTACCTGAAGTGCCTCTACTAACATTCAGAGCACATGTTCAGAGCAGAGTTTTATGCACCTATTACATTTGATCGCAGCGACTCCAGGTTATTCGTCTCCATAAATAGGCCAGCGCTATCTGGCTACGAGGCAAGAAAGAATTTATGCTCTCCGAGGAAATTGAGAACATAGTATCCGCCTTCTCTGTAGTACACGGCAGGCGAGACGCTCCAGTTCACCTACTCGATTACGGGTCAAGCGCACCACCCGCGTCCCGTGCACCACACGCACGCGTCCCGTGCACCACACGCACGTCCCGTGCACCACACGCACGCCCCGTGCACCACACGCACGTCCCGTGCTCCACACGCACGTCTCGTGCACCACACGCACGTCTCGTGCACCACACGCACACCCCGTGCACCACGCAGGTCACTCATACAGCACAGGCGACGTATACTGCAAGGGTCAAGAATATAGCACAGGCGACGTATTCGTTCACCAATAATATAATACCAATACTTTCGAATAAAAAAAGTAATCATATATTTCTTGATTAAAGAAAAAATTTGCACTCATCCTGCTCTGGGGGATAACATTATGGATTCTTGACAGACACAAAATATGACAGTTATAATTTTAGGGTGGATTATTCCTACATAACAACTTTCTAAAATTACATTTCGAGTTAGCAGCTACTATTTAATATATTCGAGAAGTTCAAGAAAACAAGGCTAAATATGGACGAAAAATGATGATAATCTATCCCAAAGGAAAAATGTTTTCTGGACGTCCAAAATTAATCTTAGGTAACAACGCATGAAATGTCGGAGTACAAAGGCAACAAATCTGTGCAATTTGCCCACATACCAAACCTGACGCCGCTTACGAGAAGAGCTCTCGCCTCTGAAATCATTACGATAGACACACATTACCTCAGAGCTTCTACGACTCTCATGCTAATGGAAAACTCCCCCTCGAATCGATTCTCGAACAAACGTGCCCTAGTCAGCCACCCTGCCAGCGAACGCTCTTTTGTAACCGTACGCCACCAATGAGACGCTAGCGACGGGGGAAGTTTTCGGTTGAGCGGTTCCTATGATTGCACCTCCCGTCAAAGTGTACGAACGCATTGCATGGTGTGGACAGAAAGTTCGATGCGCTGGTAGCAGCACACAACACAGGTGAACAGGCGACACCCTGACGTGAGACGTACTTATGTCAAGCCCCATTTGATTAGTTTTCAAAATTTTTCGCGTCACGTATTCGAAGCATGTGTTCCAGCGTCGAGAGCATTTTTTAGATTTTTTTATTCTTAGCGCTGAGACAAGACGAGCATCTTGAACACCTCGCTGCACAGATCGTTGACTCGACCGAAAACGCCGAAAGTAACTTTATCGTTGCCAAAACAGCTTGCGTAATAGCAGGGAACGCGTTTTGCGAAATAATGAAATTTTACCACTTCGATCAACAGAACTCATTTCAAAATTAGACATTTTTGCGTTATTACTTCTACGAAAGTTAAATTTTCGAAGCTGAAACTTTGTTATGCGTGAGTTTTGAGAAGAGTTTTATGGGATGCTTCTTTCTCGAAGATTATGCTTTTTAGTTTAAGAGCTTAAGCGAGCTTAGAGCAAGCTGAGGAAGTTCTAAATAAATAGAGCGGCCAGAATTAATTACGTGCGGGCCATGATAGAAATTCTATGAACCAACACCCCCGAGTGTTGAGCGCGTTGCCGCCATCGCTGCACTACAGGGGATGGATACGCGGCGCTGTCCTTGCAGCTAGGGCTGGCGGGTTCAGCGTGTGCACGTCTTGCGCGTCAATTTATTAGGGCTTGAAGCACAGCCAGCTTTCAGTTTTTAAAAGTGGATATTGTGTTCCCTGAATATCTAATTCGCTACCTAAATTTAATCTAACACACATTGATATCATGATTTTAATTAACAGTACCCATGGGCTAAGAAGTTGTCTTCGTAAACTTACTCTAACTCATATTATTTACCGTGCACGAGGATAATGAATTATAATTTGATTTTGCATCAACATACAAAAATTTGCTACAGTAGAATCAGGGTTAGTGAAATTTTGCTTCCTTCCTGAACCACAAAGCTACTAAAACCTCAATGGACGTTAGCATCATAGTCTTTCATTTAATCAGCTGCTGTATTTGATGAAACTAACGTCAATATTATAATGAATAAAATAGTATTTAAAATTAAAATCTATCGTATAATTTTCTACCTTGACCTCCATAGTGAAAAATAACAAGTATGAAATTCAGATAAATTGTGCAATGAACCCTCAGGGAAGATTTGCTTCGGAAAATCCTTCTCAAGAAGCATTGAAGGAGATATGTATTGTGAAGCAGTAGTAGCGGCACAAGTTTCAATATTTTCTTCTTCGAAAGATGGATACCTCGTACCTATAAAGACAGACATGAAACGCATTTATTCACCCATTGCTTTATCCCAGCACCAAAATTTGAGCTCCTCAGTAAAAAATTGCCCCTATTAGAGACACTCTGTTCACACTACGTCGAAATCAAAAGCGAGTTCTACTTCCTCACCCACGGAATTTCAGTTTGTTTTTAATGAACCGTTAATTATGATCACGGACTCGCGTAATTCTGCAGACTGGCACCTCACAGCCACTACTGAACGTCGTCATGTTCCGTATATTCTCACAACACTAAACCACAATCCAGGGACTCAGCTCTCCATCGATACCTGATCAGAAAGTCCAGACTATAGCACACTGAAAGTGAATTGATCTAAAGTTAGACAATTATCGTAGGGCTTCATGCGCTATTTGAGGTGGTGCATATGCTGAGCATAGAGATGACAATAATACATATTATCTAAACAACACCATTAGCTCATGCGGCAAATCGTATGAGAAAAGATATTAGTATTTTAACATCGTCATTAGCTAATGCGGTAAATCGTATGAGAAAAGATAATAGTATTTTAACATCGTCATTAGCTCATGAGGTCAATCGTATGAGAAGAGATAATAGTATTTTAACATCGTCAATAGCTCATGAGATCAATCGTATGAGAAAAGATAATAGCATTTTAGCATCGTCATAAGCTCATGAGGTCAATCGTATGAGAAAAGATAATAGTATTTTAACATCGTCATTAGCTCATGAGATCAATCGTATGAGAAGAGATAATAGTATTTTAACATCTCATCAAAAAACCGTATTGATGCTAGTATTCTAATACTGATTTTGTACAACACATTTCAAAAGCATGTGAAGGGAGAAAATGTTCTGTAACACTAATCCAAAACGGAGAATAGATTTTACTCTCTGATCGCGAGTTAAATAATTTCAGGTTAATTCAATTTCGAACTTTGTGCAGATCGTGATTCCTATTAGCTTAATGAACTGCTTATGCATGTAGATGATTCAGAATTTCTAGTCGGTTTCAACGCAATGAAGTCAATGAGTAGTACCGAAGAGTGCGTAATAAGATTAGATTCAGTTTGGGGTTTTAAATTCATTTTTTTATTGATGTATTTCGCACTTGTTTTTCCCACCGAGAATATATAAATTGACATTTTATCATAACATCACCACCAGTTTATAAACTTGCATTGTAGGAATAAAGACCGAGCTCAAACCAGAACAAGAAGACTGTTACACAATTACATAATGAACTCAGATTAATGAAAACATCTTGAAGGCATTACTCAACTACCGAATGAGTTCAAATCAAAATGTGTCTAATGCATTGCACTCTAACACATTTTCGAAAGAAAATATCCCGAGAAAATTCTACAGAATTCCGGGCTCAGACAACAATATCCCAAAGGCATTACACAGTTACATAATTTGCTCGAATAACTACATCACAAAGGCATTACACAGTCACACAGTGCGCTCGAATAACTACATCACTAAGGCATTACAGTCACACAGTGCGCTCGAATAACTACATCACTAAGGCATTACACAGTCACACAGTGCGCTCGAATAACTACATCACTAAGGCATTACACAGCCATACAATGCGCTCGAATAACTACATCACAAAGGCATGACACAGTCACACAATGCGCTCGAATAACTACATCACAAAGGCATTACTCAGCCACACAATGCGCTCGAATAACATCTCACAGGCACTAAACGATTTCACCGGCACATTTTCGTCACTGTCACCGTGCGTATAACAGCTCAAGTGATCAGGCGTGGGAGTGTGAGATGATCTGCATCAGGACCCTGTTCAGACTGGACGATGTCAGGGGTCGCAGCGATGAGGGCAGCAGCGGGTGGCCCATCACAAATTGCGGGGCAGGCACGTGAGCGAGTTAAGAATTCATCAACGCATGGTGTCCTGTTTTCGGCACGCGTATGTGATGGTCACAATATGTATTCAGAGAAATAGGAATAGTTAATCATGGCTATAAGTACTTTAATGATTATACTTCGTGCTGGAATTAAATCTAAATAAATAATCGAAATAGAATTAAATTGCTTTATATGTAGCTTCTGAAAAATGCTTCCCATTCCTCCAGGCAGTATTCATATTTTAGTAACAGAACAGTATTCATCTCTCATATTTTACTTTTGATACTACTGACCAACTCGTTTGTAAAAAGTCACCAAAACCGACTGAGAAGCGAACTTCCCCAACCGATGGGCTGTGAAGTGTCAGGCGAGCTACCGCCGTTGTGCTGCTCCAACTTCTCAGCCAAAACGAAAGGTGCCGTAATATGAAGTGACGTACAATTATTTGATAAATAGAAGAGAAATGAAGTGAAAAGTATAGTAAAGAATGGGTGGAGCTGTTCAAACGTGCTAAGCAGGACTAGTTAAGAATAAGCTCTAGAAAATGATAAAGCGTTTTAATTAAATGAATTGAGTTGCTGATTTCCGAAGAAATTTTCTAAAAACGTAGGGTCCAAACAGATGGTTAACATAATTTACCTTCCTGAGGACGATTTATTTGAACTTGAAGGAAATTTTTAATTACTAACGTGAAAGACATTCCTCTGAATTACGTTTTAAACAGACCATTAAAATAAATAAAAAAATACCGTGGTGTAGAATGATCAAACTAAAAACACTTTCAACTGAAGTCAGTTATATTCATAAGTTTCTCCTCAATATTTCTCGACTCCAAAAGTTTCGATGCATCTTACGTAGACTAGGCACACGTAAAGCCCGACTTGGAGGGACATGAAAAGTTTCTTGCGCATGCGAGTTGAACCTCAGCTCTAGAGACAACCAATGTTAAGACTCTGCCGGGCTTAGATGTATTTTTTCGATTCTGCAGTGATGGTATTCGTTGATTCAAGGAAAATCCTTGAAAATAAAGTTACAAATCGAAATTTCAATGACTATAAACTAAGCGGGAGATTTTCATGTATATATCAAAAACTCAAATAAAAAACTGAGCTGTAGTTTTACTGATTGAAAACCCGATGTACCATGCTCTGTATGTGAATGATATCGGAATAAACGATTTTTCTTTCTTTCTTTCTTCTTTTCAAAGACAACATCGTAAGAATAACGAGATTGATTAAAATAAATTAGCTCTTCTGTAGCCTAGACAAGAATAATAGATGGCAATTAATATACAAACATGGCTGTTTATCAGAAGCCTCTTCTCGCAAACAAACTAATCTTCAATAAATTTCAGCAGTAGTATGATAAAATGAAATTCATAAAGCTCCTCCGATAAATATTTTTTAATTAGGAAGCTTCGTAACAAAAAACGAACGGCTAATTCCTTCCAGAGAATAGATAAATTAAAGATTTTATCATGAAGACGCTCCGTGCCAACAGATTTTGAAGTCGCCAGTTCATTAATGAATATTCATTTGATGGTCTAAAAAATATATCACGCTTATGCGAAAGTTCAGAACCAGGGCTTCTGAGATAAGATTACGTGGAACTAATTTTAGTCAGCTTGTGAGAGATATACTGACTGGTACTTTAGATTGCTTATAATTAATAATTCTGCTCGATGATCTCAATGGCAAAATTATAAAACGTCATCATTTTGGAAGCATCAAATTTGTTCACTTCTCTACATTTCTTAAAATTATTCCTGCATTGAGACTACCGAATGGTTACCATAGATGCAAAAGAGGGAACCAAGAGGAGTAGTTACGTTCCGAACAAAATTGACTCATGGGTGCAATATTAGTCATTAATGATAAGGGGTATTTCAAAAATGACAAAACCCTAATTAGCAAATTGAAAGTGAGAGAAATGTTTGAGAATACAATTTTTAGAAGCTCTGCTTTCTGATCTAATGGAACTCTCAAAGCTTTGACTTTCGTATTTGCAATGAGGGAGCAGTGCTAGAAAATCTAAACAAATTACTTTATTTACTTTATTTACATTATTTTCCGTTGACTAAGCTCGCCAGCATATTTGAAGGTTTACGTATTCCGAAGCAAATGCTTATCAATCTTACAGCATCACTAGAAGTCAAAGAGACATTAAAACAAATTTTCGCACAAATATCATACATTGTAGCTGGCATCAAAATTGTGTGAGCACGATATAGTAGAGATAAGTATTTTTAACTTAAAAAAGCATAAGCTGAGCGTGCAAGTGAAGAGACAGCAGCGCTTCATAAGAGAAGAAAACCGTGTGCTCAGTTTCCAGCATGTCAAACACCCGAGAAGCAGCGTCGCCTTCAAGCGCTTCTCGTCTCAATTTCTAGATTTTTTAGTCACTTGTTTTCCTGGAGCAACAGATTGCAATTTAGTAGAGCCCGAGGCACAACCTTTCAACACCTAGAGAGATATTCGAGATCAGATTTGCGCTGGTGTACAATTTTCCAGGAAAAGTTCCGTGATTGAGCAAGTTTTGGTCCAAAATTAAATGGCGCTCGCAGAGATGAATGTGTTTATGAAGAAACGTTTGTCCTGGCACGTGACATAACATAAATATTACGAAAATTGATATTATAAAGCATTCTCTTGCAACAGATTTTGAAAATAGTGCGTTGCTTTTTACACTGAATAATTTTTAAAACATTGAACAATGAACCGATACTAAAAATGCTCAACAAAAGATTAGATATCGTCACAAATTTTGGAGGATGACTTTCATGATCACTGTACCAAGAAACTGGACGTCCTTGGTCAGAAAATGACACTCAGACCAAGGAGTTTATCTCACACAGAATCAATGAAGAAAGAAGAGACGAGCCAAAGCGATTTCACTGAAGCAAGAGGTCATCGAGAGGCACTCCGATATCCCGTTAGAGGAAAAGATGAGGAAAAGACATCGCCTTCTAATATTAGAGCAAAAATCAACTGTTCGAGCAACCAGGGAATTTGAATTCACAGCGGTTAAGTTAGGAGAACTGCTGAGTGTGCCAGGTCCCTTAATCCATAAGGAAAACCCCTCCTCTAGTTCAAGTCGGCCATAATATACAGCATTAGCCATAATATAAGAAACAGGAACTGAACGACTCTTAACGAATATTATTACTCGAAAAGTATTGAATGGATGTTGAAGAATTTTTTTCCCTATATAGATACAAAATGTATAAACTACCAAAAATTTTGGGGTTTCCGTTCATACGTTCTTTAATAATTCAATTTTGAACGAAATTAGGTGCATTTCGCCTGCGTCAAGGTTAAAGAAGAAATTGAAAATTTCTTGGTAAAGGCTAATTAGCAAAAATCTTTCATTATTTAATGAACGGATTCATTATTGGTGACTTCATTGCATTTTTTGCCACCCAATCTAATTAATTTCTTGGAGAACGCGCCAGTTATACCTTCCCATTCATCAGTAAATTATAGAAGTGATCCTGATTTTACGTATTTTTCTCCTGAGCTCTCCTACCATTGATCTTCCAAAGATTACGAGGGGGCTTTGAGCTGGATATCTCAACACAGTCAAACCTTCTTCTTCATGAAAAGCAGTCTCTTTTTGCTGTGTGGCAAGGGGCTTCGTCGTGCATGGAAGAGGGAGGCTGAACAGGAGCGAGGTGTAAATTAGGAATGGCATGTTGTCGGAGAAGGCGTTCTCTAAGCTTGATCCCTGATTTTACCATGTAAACAGACAATTGAGTCAATTCCTGCAGAGAAAATCGAGCTGCACAATCTCACTCATCCACCTCCATTCTAACTCACATCTTAACACATAGAGATAATCGTTCAACAATTTTACATGGCACATGCATTTTCCTCTCGGATCTAAACAAGTTCAGCTTCGATTCATCTTTGAACTTCATCATATTGCTCATTTGTCCAGACAACACGCCCGTGCGCAAAATCATAACGGGCCCTATGGTTTTTGTTAGAAATTAGAGGCTTGGACGTTCGAACCCGACAACGTATTCCTATGCTAATTAACCTGCAGCAAACAGATTTCCTTGATGTGTTTTGTTTCCCGTCTCTTGACTAAATTTACGAAAAATTGATGCAGCCGTCTAGAAACTGTCCTACGAAGCCATTCTAACAATATTTCAATCATCCCGTTCAAACCTTTTTGAAGATCTGCAGCTTTTCGGTTTTGGATCGAGTGTCTTAAACGTGTAAAATCTACTTATCATACACTTTTGTGTTTAAGTAGATAGCCCGACACTTTTTGACCTACGAACGGTACCAGCAAGTTAAAAAATTGACTTGTTTTCTTTAATAAGATGGTCCAAAAATATTTCGTTTTCTTGGAGAAAAAGTTTTGTGCATTGATGCGACCATCTGATTTGATAATGGTACTAACGATATAAAAACACCTATCAATTTAGTCTCTTTATGGAATTTATTCAGGGAAAAAATACAATTTTCGAGTCGTTCCATAAGTTTAGATAAATGCGAAATGCTGTTATTCTATTGAAAATTGAATTATTGAAGAAGGAACGCATGAACAAAAAACCAAAACTTTTGTACATGGTACGTACATATTGATTATATTCTACTTGGGTGAAATTTCGCTAAAATTTGTAAGATATTTTCTGCCGAATAATATTGTTAAGCATCGTTTTGTCTCCGTTGGTCGCGTTACGGCCGATACTAACAAAAGAACAAATTTCCTCCCAGCGCCGGCCACAGCTCCAGTACTCCGCGCCGTCTGGAGGAGCTCAGCCACCTTGTGTTTTCAGCGTATCAGCTAGAAAGGTTTGATGTAGAAAAGCGAAAACTTGTAGGAGTTTTATGCGCCAATTGGATAGCAGCACTGAGCTGTCATGAAACATACTCTCTCATGCTAAAACTTCCACTCATTTAGGTAACTGCAAGCAGGCAAACCGAAGTATGTTTTTTTGGAATCTCATTTCAGGCTGAAATTAATCAAACTTTATTTTCAATATAGAGGAAATCTTCCTCGATTACAGTATCAAAAATACACACGTAGACGGAAATTTAGTTTTTATTCCTGAGAGTGAAACTGAACATGAACATTCCTATTGAAAGCTTTCATTTCTATACTATGTGAGAACACTTGTTGGAATAAATCCCTCAGAAGAGTCAGAATGGAACAAAATATAACCCTTGGTACTATTCACGGCATCTATATCTCGTTTGGATTTCTAATTAAACTGGCAGGCCATATCCATGTAAACGTGTTATTAATACCGAATACCTCATTAGGAAGAAGCTACGCGCTCAAGACTCGACAGCATTCATTTCGATGAAGGCCTGCGAGAGCTTTTGGCACCTAGGGGCACAATCAAATTCTATTATAACTTCAATAATTGTGGAGAACTCTCATAATACATTGTAGTCAATGCCAGTTTCACGAGACTCCAAGCGTCTTGGTGGGTCTCTTCGCAAACACTTTTCAAGCAGGACGAAAATTCTCAACACTCTTATGATAAGACGCAGACATGCTAAAACAACAAATAAGGTAGCGCGTAGTCAGCCAGGATATCATGAAGTATTCGTTGATACGAGCGGGCTTGACGTTCAAGCAGATTCTTAGCTCGAAGTGCACCTATTTAGCGTCATAATCTACGCCCGCTCTGTCAAACGCCTAAGCACTTACGGTCGCCTTCGCTAGGGGCCTTTCACTCAGCCCATTTTTGGTCCGTAATTCTTTTCTTTCGGATTATCAAACTTAAATGGCTGTCAAGTCGACAGAAAGTAGAATTTGTCATGTCTTGAGGATGTGTGTTCATGAAATGATCAAAATCATATTTCAAATACTAGTTTTTTAATTCTTCCAAAGATACTGTTACAGAAATTAATGTCAACTTCTTATTTGAAGAAAAAAGCCAAAACCGCGCATCAAATCGTGTTAGCAATTCTATCAAATTGCTTGCTGCAAACCAGCAAAAAGACAAGTATCACCAAGTAACTACAACATGCAAATAACAAGAATTTCTTTCAATTCTCGCTGTAAGACCAATGCCACAGTTGGACTGCCATGAACTCCTATGAACTCCCAAAACTTTGCAGACCTCACAAGCCATAGCTTGGCTGACGGTCGCTACTCTTTGTTCAGCAAACGAACTCTTGTTTTCAATTATTTGCAGAAGCCAGTTCGAGCTATCGAAAATTTCTTGCGTATTGTGTTTCACCGCTAACGATGGACTAAAATGTAAGGATAGATTGTTACGACCACCAATACCAGCTGAACCGCACAAAAAACTCTGCTCGGAAACCGCGTAGAGCGCATAACGAGCGAGCGGGAAACTTTAAACTCCTACTACAAGAAATAAGGAAACCCGTATCAAAAGGAATCCAGGTCCTTCTTGCAATCGGTCTCGTAATTTTAAGTATGAATAGCAGGTTGAATTCCTGACTTTCACTTCAGCGGAGACATTTTTATTAATTTCAGCCAAAATGCTGAACACGTTTCCGCTGCAGTTAAAGCGAAGTTCAAGTTATGTACCGTAAAATTGTCACAGGATGAAAGACCGGAAACAAACAACGTTCCCCTTGAGCGTGGACTGATGATGGTTATAAGATACGTGCGGTCGGGATCACGTCTACCTTGTATATGGCACAAGTTCCGTGCAATTTAGGGGCCCATTATGTGACCTTCTACACCACGGATGAACAACTTGGTGGATGGCATCGTAGATTAAAGTGAACGCCACACTGAGCGTCAAAGAAAAATATGTTGTTTCTGCGGGTGAACAAATTGGGATAGATCCGCAAGTTTGAAACCTTTGTTCGAATTTGCAGAGGGAAGAACGCGACATGGAACGAGTAAAGATTGTTTTTGAGGCTGTCATGTGTGATATAAAGGAATGCGTTGTGATAGTCAAAAAAGAAATATGTACGTTTGTACTTACTGTCACTTGATCGTAGAATTTGTGAATAAATTCTATAATAAAAATAATTTGCGTCAGTGAAAACTTGAACTCTGTTTGGAAAAAAAGTTAATATTCTGTTCACGATATCTAGCCCAATTAGCTTTGACATGAAATGGGATATAGGATGTAAGCAAACGTAACGAAACTATACTCTTGGAAGGAAATCAAATGAAAATATTATAAACTATTATACAGAAAATTTGACAGCGTTTTGTGGCTTGTTTTTTACTTTAGGAAGTTACAAATCGACCAAAATTTTAGCTGCAATGGAACCAAGTTACACAAATTTTCCATCAAGTGCTCTTTGCTACAGAATAAACTTTTCCGCATGAACGCAGTTAATCGAACTAAGTATTAATTTTTATTCATTTCAAAATTTAGTAGGGTATCCTACACTGACTCGTGAACATTAGCATTTCTGGAGCTCATTTCGCAATAGCGATGTTTAATTTAAGCCCTGAGTGTCGTGAATAACTAACACACTTCAACTGTGCACACATAAGCTTGAGAAAACTATGATGTCAAACGTTCAACCATCTTATGAGAATAATTTCATGTAGCACAAAGGTAGACTCTGGATACCCTTTTCCAAATGATAATGAAGCCTCGCCGCCTTCGATTAGAGCAAGCCGACTAGATGCATAGTTCCCACAAGCCATATCTGTATTACCTGCTGAACATATCAATGCTAATGGCGCCCATTTGAAAAGAGGATACAAGTCAGTTTATCGAAGGTTCATAACTCGAACATTTGAACGAATATTTTGAAGGGTTACTACAGTCTCTTTAGAAATAGTGTTTTATTATTGAAGCTCAGGGCCCGTTCTCATACCCAGAAATGTTCGAAGGCTTTAGATATAAAATGAAACAATAGATTCCTCAATCATGAAATATTGGAGTGTTCGTCTAAGAATTTCCAGTAACTGTTACTTAAGCTTAAGATACATAATGTCAAACCCAAGCCAAACCCCACGGTGTTACTTAGTTTGACGGACATGCGCAAAAGGGGATGCCAAACGCTTCATTTTACTCAATGCCTTCGCTTTTTACTACACATATTCATGTCAGCTTACCAACACGAGGGCCACAGCGGCCGAGCCACAAGACGTTCGTCTGGTCCACGGGGATACGAGTACCAGTAGACCGTAAGAGGTCGAATACGTGGATAGGACACAAGATGATTCAAACCGAAAAAATATAAAGGAATCTAATAACTTTTAGAACAAAATACTTGTAAGAATCCGCAAATTCTCATCCTTTTTCAATTTGAAAATAAATGCTGGTTTCTTACTAAAGTGAGCATGTATAACTTTTGCTATAATTTTATGCTGATAAAATGCTAGTTCATCAAGGAGTGATTCCAAGATTATGTGGCAAATTTAAAACGCCCTCAGTGTATCATAATTCACATTTTTATATTGGATTGGATTCACGTACTCTACGAGGCTCGTCGCATCACTCTCGCAAATAAAGACGTGCAAAAAAAGTTGCGCATAGCACCTCCGCACAAGTTTAATTTCATCCTCTCGTCATCCCGGAGGATCGGAGACCATCTTGATTAGCGGTAGACTCTTCAATCCCTCATCACTCTCCATAATTTGCCGTGCTCAAAAGGGTACCGAGAACGCAAGATTAAGAAAAAGAAGGGTTCCTTAGCAAAAAAAAAAAAAGAGGAATTCTTCCTCGGTTGCGTCACACCCGAGGCGCTTCGTGGCGAAAAGGAAGGCCCTCGTAATTAGGATGGGCCCCTTTAATCACTCCAAAATCAGGACAACTTGTGTCGAAGTCCTAGTTGGAGTTAAATAACGATTGCATTCTTTCTCACGTTGATGACCAGCTTCCTTCTGTTCTCCTCCAAGCTTCGCGTTTTAATTCTTTCCTAATCAATGTGGTGGAACGGCTGACCTGGTTTGAAATGTTTGCTCAGTTCAAAGCGTCATGTAGGGCAATGACATGAATCAAGAAGCTTCCCGTCGGCGGGGTGCAGGTTAAATGCAAATATATTTTACTTCGTAATCTTAGCAGGATTTATAATTACATTCCGCTAAGCAATGGACGGAATTATTACTCTTCCACTAAATGGAACGCAAATATTCACTTTAAATATCTTCTGCACTATGACAGAAAACCTAAAGAATGTTCGTCTTGACGCAGACGTTTGTTATACAACAGTGGAATATCAACACGAATTGGGAGGCTAAACATTGTACATTCACAACAGAATTTGCTTCTCATTGAAACTAGGCTGATTGAAAAAAAACTATTTTAGGGTCCAACCCTGCAGGTAAATATATTGCGTGCTCTCAATCATCTGCAAAACTCTGAACTAGACTGCGGTTTAGTGATAGCAGTATGTAAATCCATCGTCAACACTTTTCACGTTTAAAGGTACCGCTGTGGTTGTCCCTTGCCCGATGTGATCGTTTATTTGATCAAAATATCTCATACCTAGAAATTATTTAGTGATATTAGTGAATGAGTTATTCTTCATGAAAAGTTTAATTGTACCGACCTGTTGTTGTCAGTGCAGCCAAATTACATGGGATTATTTTTCCAGAACAATTTCACAACATAAACTAGCCCGTAGACTTCCCTACGCGAGAGTACTAGTGAAAGTTTCAAGCGAGAGAGTGCACTTAGGAAGCACGAAGTTAGCCTCGTAAGCAAAATGAGTGCAGACTAAAGTTCGTTAAAGGGGAGAAAATTACGTGGAAGAAGATAAACAAATGCCTTCGTACCTCTGAAACAATACTTTTAAGCTGCAGACTCATGCGACTTATGTCATCGATTTTGAGTCGCCATGGCCTAGCGTTTTATGAGTGCCAACAACCCCAAGTATACAGACAATAACAGACGTAATCAGCATACTATTCTTAGAGGATCCCAAAATTCCTCCCTCTCACCTGTTGAGCGTTTAAGTCAAATAAGATTTATCAAAAAGATAGTTCGCTTCAACTTATCCTCTTGGATGGATGCAGATATGATGGCTTGAAAAAAGATGTACATGAGTAGTTTAAACGTTACGAACCTCTAGGAAAAGCTCTCGGATACACTATGAATCGCCTGTTCATTCCTTGCAGCTCTAAAGGAGTGATATCGTTTGATCTTTGAAACAATGGCAGCCTTATATCAATCAAAATCTCCATCTTGAAATATTCCCCTGTCAGAGCTGATTGACTTTGAAGTCCATGTATGAACTAAGTGATACCAGTCTCTTCCTACAAGTCCTAGTGAGCGATATCGTTGGACTAGAAAGTGGTTTGGCGAGGAGGTTCCCGACTCTTGGAGCCCCGAATTCGACCCTTTTGATGCGTGTCTCCAGCGGTCATGCGAGAGAAGGGATTAGGAAGGGCGTATCTCGGACGGCTTGGGTCGCTCATCACCGAGGCAAAGGTCAACTCTGGACTCCTATAAAGATGACTCTTTCAAGCTTCTTCTAAATGATTAGGCGCTCCAGTCTAAATTTAGAATTGGCTCAAATAAAAATTTTGACCTGCAGCTCTGCAAAAAAGTAGAGATGTTTGCTAATATGCTTACAATATGCTCACAAAACCTTCGAGAAAAAAAGAATATACACTGTATTCTTTTCATTTAGGACACTGCAATAAATTCAGTAGAAAATTGACTTCAACAACAAACTGATGTTATCACATGCATTTGTGCAATGAAAACTCTCTCATCACCCTGACGTATTTCCGCGCTAAATTATGCACCAACAACATTACGGCTTTGAAATCACAGCTTTTCGGTCTCGTTAAGTAACCGCACGCACCGAAATAATCGTTGCATCGCATCGCTGTATCAAAGAGAAATTCGACACGATCCACCGCATTTTGAACCGAACGATAACACAGATTTGTTATTCTGGCCGAAATATTGTTAGCTCGCTATAAACGATCGCCATATTGCATAAAACTCCACATTGGTAATGTCTACATTTGGATTAGGCCAATATTGAGTTGCGGGCCATCAGCCAGCTACCCTCCAAACAGCCTCCCTTATTTTTACAAGGGATTAGTCGGCCACATAAACATTGCTCTCCCCCACGCACGTTGTCCCATGGCCTCCGTAGCTTTCACTTTGCCGGCTCCATCGGCAGTGTTGTCAATGGGAGAAACTTCTGCCGTGTTCTGGCAATTCATTTTTTTTTGCGGCAACGTCTTTACGTTGGCCATTTCCTCTGAATAATCAGTTCAGAAGTTAGAAAGTGGCAGATACTTTTCTCGATGAAATTTCAAAAACTTGTGGGAAAATTTGTTCATCACTACAGAAATTAATACCGGAATTATCATCAATAAATGACAGTGGTAACAAATACAGTTCAGCTAGGGTTGATCTTTTCATAGACGTATGTTATAATTTTAATAACTGATAGTGCGGAAAATACCGTCATAGGCTACAGTATTTATACTCAGGAGGGGCGTACATTACTAACCATAGAAACTTTTCAGTTTCTCATCTACAGATGTCAAGTCATAATAAAGAACACCAACCTGAGGTTCAGTAAAACTTTGGTATTTGTGAAAATTCAGTTTCATTCATACAGTGTAGAACATCTTCTCACAAGCCGGCTAGGGTTTGCGACACACAATATGAGACGATGTAATGAATGAACATCAGTATAATCATATTACGTATAATCATCAGTATAATCATCAGTATAATCATCCAGAATTATAAATTGCGAACGTTACCGATGACAAGGAAATGGTATTTCGAAATGAATTAGCGAACGTATCTATCTACCGCGGGGCAACTAATAAAACATTCCAGAATCAGTTTTATCATAGTAAGATGTTAGAAAATTATAGTTTCCATAATTGAAAATTGATAAGATTCCATGATCTACTTAAAAAACAAACTAACCTCACTTGTCCCCTCACAGTGTAATTTAAAATAAACAATTGAAATTAGAACACATCATCTTGGTCTTCAAGTGATTTTGAAACTTAATTTTCTTTATCACTTGAAGAAAATTCTACA
The DNA here is from genome assembly GCA_014899125.1 of Orchestia grillus. Lineage (NCBI taxonomy): Eukaryota > Metazoa > Arthropoda > Malacostraca > Amphipoda > Talitridae > Orchestia > Orchestia grillus. Next base: position 30,973 of record VOMN01037685.1, read on the forward strand.
TCAGCTAGGAATGACAAACAAGATCGAAAGATTACGATCCTCACGTTCACGTCAAACGTCGCTCAAATGGACCAACTAATGTATGTAAATTCGAGCAGGATCTATTCACAATCAGTGAACGTGAGACACAGCTGACCGTGGTCTTGTTACCTATACGTCAATGTACTTTATGTTAGTGTACCAATGATAAGCTCAATTTACAAAGTTACGCTCGAAGAAATTATAAACTTAAAAACAAGACCATAAAACTAAACAAAATGTGGAAATGAAAGGAGTAAATCAATCGATTATCCTTATTTCTGGATGTCATGGCCGTAACGTACAAGAATTAAAATAAAGAAACAAGTTTTGCATGAGTCTCCTAAACCAGAAGTAAGAAGTAATCTTCCTTGAAAAGCAGAAAAGAAAGCATTTTTTTGTTGAATTCAGAGGCCCAAGTTAGCGGCCTCCTGGTATCCTGAGGTGCAGGGGCGCCCTAAAACTTGTTCCAGTCTAAACGTTTGTTTAGCGCAGCGACAAAATACGGTCGTTGGTTCTTCCCAAGAGGTCGACACTGCGACTCCTTCTCCTTCCTCGAGTTAAATGAATTCCTCCCTTCCATGAAATCCAAGCGGACTCGAGCCTGCGGAATATTGATGAATGGGCGGGTGTCTCAACGGGCAAGTGAACGATTGTGCGAAGCATATTGTTCAGAGCCTTGCCTTGTGTTCTTGGGCCTCCCTTCCATTGAAAATAATGCACACAAGATAACACACAATAACTGTGTGTGAACTGGATAAAGATTTCGTGAACTGTGGAGAGTATATTTTATGATTTCCTACTGATGTTAAATTATAAACGTACGATATGCGGAGGAAGAGCTACAGCTTATTCAAATGCACCCATTGAATTACGGCATTGAAACTGGGATTTGGAAATTTAAAAATATATGGTAGTACGTAAAGCTGAAAGAGCATTATGGGGTTTTGTTTTCGTCGGTTCAAATAAGCAGTGCACACTCTCTGAGAATAACGTTCAGAGAAATGGACACTCGCGCTGGTGCAATTCTGTTGTATATTTAAACTCCATTTTTAAAAACTCAAACGGTGTGCAAAACTATGCTAAGAATCCATTCACACCTGAAGGTGCGGCAAGTCAGCAAGCGTAGTAAGTGAACTTGTAGTAAAAAAAGACCAAATGGATGCGTAAATTTGTAAACTGAAAAAAACGCAGAAATGAATCATTATCTCACTCATGAGTACATCAACATACGCTGATTTCAATTTACGCTTTGCTGTTCTACATTAGTGAGCAGCCTTCCATTTTTTGCCAATGAGTTTAATAAGACACACTTTCCAAGGTAGCTCTTGGACCGATTTACAAAAATGTACCTGGACTGAGCACAGATCCAGGTTTGGAATCACTGGTAAAAAATACGCACCTACGCGACATTTACACTCACAGCACTCAACTGCGGGAGTCAAAAGTCATGCATGTTAAGCAAGCAATGAATATATTTAGCAAAGCCAATACACTCAATGCAGATAGACTGGGTTTTTTCGTGAGGGCAATTTATAAGAAAATCGTCGCTCGAGTCAGTTTAGGGGCAATAAAACGGAGAATATTCGCACCCCGTACAAACAAGGCGGTTACTCTAAAGTGCTACTTTATAGGACGTTCGAAAGCCCTGTTTCTCGAGCGTTCTTCGGACTGGCGTTTTTAGGGCTTGCCTTCAGCATAAATTGACTTGTTACCCAAGCGTGCGGTCCAAACACAGCCTCGTGTCGCTCAAGAGGCAGAGATTCGGCGTTGTTTTTTGGCCACAGCTCGCTCTCGTAACCCGAGACCTGATCTTTGTACAGCTCGTAAGGTCGAGCGCAAGACTTCTATTTTGTTCCCTCATTGCAAACCAAACGAAAGGTGTGGGTGCCAGAGTGAGGCTGGGTATAACAGGGTCATTAAACTTATAAATTAACAGTTCTTAATGCAGCTGTTATGGCTTTGAACTATACATTGAGGAGTGAATGGAGTAGAAGGCAACATGGACTTGTAAAATGAAATGAAGCTAGACTTGGATTTTCAAGAGCGTATGAAAATTTATTCAGCTTCGCATACACATTATGTACAACTTGCAGTCTATAGTTCAAACATTCGATTTATTACCATACTACAACCCTCACGCTAACTTCGAATTTGTTCAGAATTTCATCGTTATTCTAATACGCTAGAGGCAACCTCATTTGTAATACCACGATTGTTATTAGCCACAACATTATCCTTTTTGCCGTCTGCGACATTATCTTACACTAAAAATTGGAATATGAAACAGTTTTATAAAACGCAGGCACATCTTCTGCCTTTTAGCAATGATGGCAAGCGTTCGTACATATATGATTTCGGGGTGATCCAAAACTTGCTTTCTGCAAGAACGATATGTTCTTTGCGGTGAGTTACAGTATATATATGACCCATATATCTTACACAACTTCTCTGATTGGCGATATATTTGAAAGAACGAAGTGCCAATGCTAGCACAAACTAGCTACTAAGTATAAAAATGAAAATCAATAACAAAAACTATCATGATGCCGAACATGTAAAATTGAAGTCAATAAAAATTATGTAGGTCCATTACGTAGGTAATGGGCATTAGCCTATGAGAATTCATATCATTAAAAGGAGTTTCTTACCCAGGACACACAATTCAAAACGTTTCTTAATTTAGAATTTGCTAATCAAGATCTTCGCTCTCGCTCAACTCATGAGCACTTCGAAAGACTTCACGTGATAGGAACGTTTCAAATTTTGGCCTTCGCCCTACTCACAGAGAAGCGAGGTGCTGTCTATTTATGTTTAAACGATTATCCTTTACTTCGCAACCTGTTCTGAATGTCGACCAGGCACAAGTATTAGCTACACCCATGACAAAAGGACTATCATTTCGGGAGACTGCATCTTGCACGGTCGGTAAGGAGCTCAGTTAAGGGATAATTAATCTGACCCCCCAGGATTTGGGGATGCGGTAATTACGAGAACCGAAGTATAAATTTTCTATTTCTTCAGAGCTGAACATCGAAAAGAGTACAAGTTAATGAAGGTTGAAAATTCAGGTTGGAGGAGCAGTTCATGTGCAACAAGTGAAATGCTCCCGTAGTATATATTAGGATAATTTTAATGCTCCGTCTAGACAGGGCTCGTTAGAGGATTCATGGGAGCATCGCGCCCTTCAAAAAAAGAGAAGAATTCCGAGGGTCACAGGTCATAAAGCTGTGATTGGGCGAGCAATCGCAGTAAGCTATCGCTAGTCGTATAATTCCAATATTTATGGGTCTCTCAAAGCGGCCATGATATTCACTGAAGTAATGTTCCTCCTCGGCGCATCGATACCATGTGTGCTTGGCAGAGGCAATCGTGCAAAATTTTAGTATTGGACAGTAACGACTAACTATGCGTGTATTTGGTGATATTTTTAGACGCAAACTTACCTTTACTAGATGTTAAAGTTTTATAAGACACCTTAGGAATTAAAAGACCAAAATTGTTGCTATGATTCGTTTTGGAATACCTTGAGGTTACCAAAAACCAGTTGCATGGATGCATTTCCTGTGAAGTGTAATAAATATTAGTTTGATGCGGAATTAGGTTCAAAAAGATTACAAATGAATGCTATTGTTTCCCATGAGAACCATTTCTATGCGAGTGTAGCTCAAGCATTTGAAAGACCAACAGATGTCAATAGGTAACAAAAAATCGATACATAAAGCCCAGAATGCTGACGAACTTTTAAAGGGGCATGCACATAGAATTACAGTCAGTAAGTATTACCTTGACATGATTCTTCTAATCACTTCATTAGGTAGTACAAGAAACAACAAGTTCTTCATTCTTGAAATCATGAACGAAATCTACTAAAGTATTTGCGAATTAACAACAGTTGGTTCACGCAGGTTGCAATGCGACAAAACTACTGGATATTATAATGATACAAGAGCTTCAACTTTACGTAAAAACTACGTAGTGATATAGATATGATGCAAAACAACTGCTTGAAAAAGGTGTACTTTGCTCAGTTTTCTCACATGGGCGCATTTCTGTATAACCATGGAACCCCATTTGCTGAAGGAGTCTGTATAAATTACTTGCCGTATGCTTACACGAACGCCTAATTAAATTCGTTTTTTTATCGTCACTGTCAATTTAATGAACGGATTTATTCACATGCATCTCCAGAAATGCACCCATTCGCCCTTCATCCTGCTGGCCCACACGACTCGAATGAAGAAATAGACACTGAACGGTCTTCTCAAATATTCAACCTCGCTGGAGCACTTTTACTCTGAAAAGAATACCCCTTCCGACTCGGCCAAAAATTCCCTAAAAATATTTTTATGCGGATACCAGGGAGTCGTTTTCTCGTTCTAAAAGTCTATGGGAAAATCTTCCCCTGCGTTTTCTGCTTCATTAGGTTTCTTATTCTTCGTCTCGAAAAACATTCGCCGCCAATTTGCCGTTTTAAGATCTCACGAAAACGATGCTTGGCCACTCGAAAATTATATTCGAGTTTTGAACAAGATTTTCTCTCTTTCCAGGCGAGAGTTTGGAGGCGTAATTTTATGCGGGCATGAGGTGGCAAAGACTTATACGGGCACGGAAGGAGAATGAGCCGCATGAAAATGAGTCATGTCCAATTGAGTGCGTCGATTGCGATCTACAATGGCATTTCGTGCGTGGATTGCGGTGTGCATTGGCCTTAATAATCAAGGTCTGCCGCAGCACGTACACGGGCAGTTTTATGGGTCCATTATTTTCCAGCTAAAATTGAAAAGTTATCGTGGTTACCCGTATGAGCATCTTTCTGGACATTGATACCTGTACGTGATAGCAAGGAAATTAATTATCGAGTATTTCATCCTGAAATTACGAATGTACTAATATATATAGTTTAAATTAGAATCCGCATATAAATTACAACTAATAAAAGCGTAAAGGTGGACTGATTGGCAATAAAACTTAAATGTAATCTATTTCAAGTTTTACCTTTCATTTGGCATATATTTATGAAAATTCTTCCTTGAAATTTCTTCAAATATGGGGTTTGAGTTCTCTAGTCAGTTATCCTTCGCTATAGTCAAACGACATTGGAAAATAACGACTCTAGAAAATTTCAAATTCATCCTTATTTCGCACTTTCAGAACGACTCTAAAATATACATGTCACTATTCGACGAACGCCTGTCTACACGCCTTTGACGCGCAAAATCGCAATCCAACTTCGACCATAAAATAAAATAATCTCTTCCTGCATATTTATGACACCTCACCTTTTTCCAAATCGTGAATGAAACATCCACAGTTCTGAGAGCGAGAGGCCTTACAACAACTGCGTAAGCCATGAAGAAATTGATTACATTCGAAGCTGCGAAATTACTCCCTCTCAAAAGATCACGCAAAGCTGCAGCCGTTGCGTTCCTCACAGAAGTTTCTCGGAATTGTTTCCATGAGGCATATCGTTCGTCCATATCAAGATTACTCTCGCCAGTCAAAACTCATATTTATTTACGCTTTTTCTTTTTTTCTGCAGATCACAGTCAATCCATGACTCATCGGTTTCTCGTTGGCCATTATAGAATTTTTTAACTGTTTTTTTCCTTCTGCTATTGGCGCAGGTTAGATCACGAGGCCGAGATGTGACGTTCACTAGGCTATCTCTCGGAGGCGATCTCATGCTTATAGCTGCGTCGCATGCCCGAGTACGAGGTGAATAATTATTGTGGTCTGCGGCATTCGGGGTACCGAGGCTTTACGACATGGCTGTAGTCGGAGTATGTACGTTAAATGAGCAATTTTTGACCCAAAAATAATTTTTTCTTTTTGTGACGCGTCAAAAATTTCATCCCGCTTCTGCAATAGAAGATTGTGTGAATTGCCAGGGTAATTTTTGGATAAAAAAAATTGTTGTGGGGTCAAGAGTTCCATGGTACATAGTTTTTAACTAAATTTACGAGGCAAATGTTATAAAAAAATTACATTATATGTTCCCGTGCGTGGCACATGAAATTCAACTAAAATTCTGATATATCTGAGAAAAAGTAAATTCAGACGATTTATTTGACGCTACCTGTTTTGCAGTGTGCTGATCAATTTTCTTATAATTAAAGAACTAAATAGAATCAAAATCATGCAAGATTTTCAAATTAACTCAAAGCATTTAATTGAACTGGGTAATATTGCGATTTTTCTATAATACATATCCAGACTTAAAGTCACATTCAAAATAAAATATATTCTTTTGAGCTCGATCGGAACCCGTCGACCGAAGGCTTCATCACTTCGAACATTTTCCTTGCTCGCTCAACCCTGGAATGGTAACCCTAAGTTTACAGTTACGTGTAGAAGAGACTCTTGGTTCAAATTCATAGGAAAAAATGGAGAAGAAAAATACGGCGTATGAGGTCCCCAAGGTTACCATTCCAGGGTTAAAGACCAGTGAACATACAAAATCAAAATTCCATATTCTGTTTATCATGGATGAGCACAAACGAAAGTCACACCGGACACACTGTGTGCGCTCATCAATCGATGACAGAATGTGGAAATTTGGTTCCATTTCAAAGGGCTTTCTGGATGCCATCGTATACAATGCAGGTGAGTCAAAGTTCTCACCGCCTTACTTTGATCTGACATTGGTTAAAAGCTTTATCAACACCCTGTAGATTACTTCATCTAGTTGCAACGCTGGAGCTATGAAATCAAGTTCTTATGAGGTAAAATACATGAGCACATTAAATGAGTCCACTGTCAAAGAAATATCTTTTTGTATTTACTCGCGCATTTCCGTTTCCCTCGTTCTGGGGGCAGATAGGAAATGAGAATCCGAAACTGAGCTCGAACTAACGATCAGCGCATGCAAATGCTTCTTGTTCATTTAATGTGAATATCAGTTTAGACTAAAGATGCTTGTATAGAACGCCAACAATTTCCACCAATGAGACAAACCGAAGTAAAACAGGACGCATAATTCCAGAACACCTCAAAACCAGCTTAAATATGCAATAGAACGCGAGTTTCCCGTAATCCTATGCGCCTCGAGACGTGAACCCCATACATAACGTCCAATTACGTCTGGTGAATGCTAAAAACATTCCGCAGGCGATTTACTAGAAAACAAATCAAGACATGTTAGTTGCCCTAAGCTGCAAGACAATGATTAAAGAGGGTCGTTAGAATTTGAGCGTCCTGGTCTCATGTTTAGATCATAATCTTGGGCAAGCCTCAGGCTCAGGGCGCCTCCCAATGTGGGGTATGGAAGCGTCGTTTATTTTCCTTATGGGCTACCGGCAGCAAGCAATGAAAATTCATGGGCCATCGAGCTTTGGCATCTAATGTTACGCTCTCCAAGTATATCATGAAGCATCAAAAACTTCTTTTTCCTGCCGTCACAGGCACAATCAAACTGCATTCTCAACCATGTTGCTATAATCGTAGGTGCGGTACACAACATTGGGACAAAAACTTAACGATTTTAACGATTATCAACGATTTTGTTGATAATTTTTACACTTGAAATGAAAGATTTTTGCGCCAACCACTGCACGTTTGTGCCGGTTCATACGGCCGACAGTCGATCTTGAATTAACTTGAATTTTTAAGGTAACTTTTCTGGGGCACCTTTGGTAATCATGTCGGTGAAAAAGCCTCCTCACCGCTAAAATCTTAATACCTTTATGCCGGCTACATACGCCTACACCTGAACGCTTTCATGTTTGCGTCACTCACAAGCATCAGAAAGTTCTTCTCTCGTTTATGCTCAACTGAATTCACATGTTACCTCGGCTGCACTCATTATTCAGCCCTTCATGATTGTTGGATGTCAAATTCGGTCAGTTCCTGAGCGAGAAATCAGTTCAACATGCTTATGAATCAGATGAATCGAGAGCAGAGCGGGTCAATGTGTAGTACAAGATAAGGAAAATTTTACGTACACTCGAAGCCGCATTATCTCGCTGCACACTTGGAACTCACTAGAAGAGAAGTAAAGTAGTGGCCGAGGTTCTTCCTGAGAATTCTTGAAATTATTGGGCAAAGCTGCGTAAAGGCAACAATATTACTTAATGAATTCAGGCTCCATTTGGATATGTGCTCATAGACAACGTGTATCGAGATTATTATTTCACATGTTCAGCTGCATAGGAGCAACGTAATGGTGTAGTTCATTTAGGTTACGGATGGGTAAGTGTTGCGAACAATATTTTACAATCGAATATTTTACCTCTGAAAAAATATTTAAGATAAACATATGTGTTCGGTTATCGTGAGTGCCCAGTACAAAAGTGAATTACAAAAAAGAGAATCGTAAAAAAACATTGGCGAATACCCTGTAGGATATTTTGTATGATCACGTAATCTTTAATTGGTTCCTACTAATACTTGAAACGAGTAGTCCAATTTGCAGCTATAAATGTTTTGCATTTTATTACAAAACGTTTTGAAGTCAAGATAACGAAAATACAAGAAAAGTCTCGCATATCTTACATGGTATTTAAATTCCAATAATTTTCCCATTTTCTAAGGTTTTATGGATACTAAAAACGTGCTGAACATCGACAGCAAAAAATTATTGAATCCGATTTTTTACAAAATCCGACAAATTATTGAATCCTGATGTTAATCAAATTTACTAAGCTGTAGTACTTTTCATTACACAAGAAATTTGGGCCCCTATGCCGAGCCCTGCGAGGCGAACGGAAGCAAGGCCTTCATTTAGAGAGCCAGAAGTCGCCGAGATCGAGGGAAGGTTCATGTTTTGCGACCCTGAAGTTGCTCCTCTCAGCGAACGGACGAAAAAGCCGCTACATTTTCCGGCGAAGAAGCCCTCGGAGTGACACAAATGGTCTCTAGGTTTGTGTGTAGTTATCATAAAAGGAGAGAAGAACTCCTTGACCTGTTGATCGAACAAACCCCACTAACAATGGCCGTAAGTTGTCTACCGTACGCGCCCGCGTGTCTGCTCTCATGAGACGCGAGGTCCGCGCATTAGGCTCAGATAAAGTCCCTGCCACGGCACAACAATGGCCGGCCAAATGCCCCGCCAAATGGCGGGCATGCGGCAACCGAGCCACGGAGGAGGGCGAGAAAGAAGGAAGGAAAAAGGAAGGAAAAAGGAAGGAAAAAAGGAAGGAAGAAAGGAAGGAAAAAAGGAAGGAAGAAAGGAAGGAAGGAAGGAAGAAAGGAAGGAAGGAAGAAAGGAAGGAAGGAAGGAAGAAAAGAAGGAAGATAACGTTCATACCGAAATCAGTCCTATGCAGTGCCAGGTACAGATCTTGAATCGGATTTTCAAACAGTAGGACTACAGCCTCGAATTAAGTGCGGAAGTTGCCTGAAAACTTCTAATTGAGATCTGAAATCCACAGTCGCGCAGAGTGAAGTAGTGCTAAGCACTAAAAGTTTAATATAAACTCGTAAGATTAAACCTAAAGGTTAATAAGCTGAAACGCAAAAACGTCCATTCCGTTCCCTGAAATTATCTCATGGAAAGCTTATATACTAAAATCGATTCATTGTAATTTCATCAAATCGATTACTTGAAATCAAGAGGTAAATACCAAAAAACGCTAAAATAATCTCTGGTATTCCTTCCGTGAATCAAAAAGAGAGCCGCCATCAGAGAGGAGGATACAGAAGGAAATCTAAGTCTTAAATCAGCATATAAAGTCTTCCTGACACTTGCGTCCTCCCCAATAAATTCGTACTCACTTTTGTGTTACACGTCGACATTCTGCAGAGTGACCGGGATGTGCAAGGCCTTGATTTTCTCTTCTAGAATATCATGTAAATTTCCTTGGAATAAAAAGTATACGAAGCTGAACTTTCTGCAGAGTAATGGTTTGGAGCAGAGTGATGTGTTCAGTTGAAAATTCGTGAAGTTTGAGAAAATTTTAAGGCGTAGTTCTCCAAATCAAGCATGATGGTTAATGAAAATAAGGACATCCATACAAAGCCTTTGAAGCTGTAAAAAGAAGCAGTAAATTGGGGGATAACTTTCGCAGTCAGTGTAACCCGTTGAAGAAAGATGTCGCAGTGCCATATACTTCCATGATCACACTGGCTCATAATTGCACATACTGGTTGATAACCCCACGTACTGGACGATAACCCCATATAATGGCCGTAAATCCCACATACCGGCGGACTATCCCACCCACCGGCCGGGGCGTGGGCCTTGTAGTGTAAACCATTGAAGATGCAACGCGAGAAGACACGGAATGCCTTAGTTATAAGTCATGTCGTTTGCCTTATATCATAAGAAGGAGAAAAAAATGAAAAATGTAAGAATTCATACAGACACGTTAATCAGCGCACAGTCACGCCCCCTGGGGCAGGAGCCTACACCTATCAGGCACATTCCGACGTGCCAGTTGGCACACAGGCATGGGGGCCATCACATAGGCATGTGGGTTGGCACTTCAGCAAGCCAGTTGGCACACCATCATACTACCTGGCGCTCAAAACACGAAATTTTCCCAGGTAGATATTTTGTCTCCAGCTCGGGACCCCCGCGTCTGCAGGCACTACAGTGAGGCGCACGCCGGCCGCACGGCACACTTGTTTACCCTCCACTGCTAGGCGTGTCAGATGAGGCACACACTGAAGTTGACCATGTCCATATGGATCATACTCAACTGAAGAGGCGCATTTCATGATAACAGCTTTGGGCAAATCTGACTCCTATCCTGTTCAAACATGCTCGTTCATAGCAGGTACACGCCAAGACGACGCTTCGCTTTTCCATATATCGCGGTTATAATTGCCTTTGATTTATCGGTTTTTCAGGAACGCAACAAAATCGTACGGCGAGGTACGCCCATTGATGTTATTAGACGTTGCAGCTCGATTATTGCATCGATTTAAAAAGTGAAGTGCTGCAAGTATTCATGCAGTGATGGGTTAATTTGTGGGAACGTTGGCCGCCAGCCACGCACTCCCAGCCCTACTCCTGCGCCGCAGCATCGACAATTACCTGTAATTCTGGCTGCTCGAGCGCAGATATCGTCGCAGGATAATTGATGTTATCGACTGGACGACGAAGGAGTTAGGCAGGGCAGCGATGCTCCAGAAATGCCAGTTGGTTTGGAAAAATACCAGAAAATAGCAACACAAGCGCTCTATTTATTGGGTGGTGTACGTTGAAAGTGAATATTTGAAGAGCATGAAGAACTAAGAAAAAAACGGCTAGAATAGGTAGCAGGGCTAAACAGTATTGTGCGATGCCAGACATCTTGCAACACTCTCAAAATAACGGCATGCGCAACGCCGTACATGAAGAATGATTATTCAAATAGAAAACAGACAAATGTATCAAATGTTGAAATATATAGTAGCTCGTGCACGTCATCCAAGTATATTTAGAAACTCGTTCTCCAGTTTGCCGTTGAGACAAGCAGCACCCAACGTACTCCTTCCTCCTCCATCGGGACCGCAAGAATCAAACAGACATTGAGTGAAATGCACAGCACTCTGGGGAGCACAGCTTGATGAACACATTAAGCGTGTTTTCAGATAATTCATTTCCATACGTGACAATGAATAATGCAGAAAGGAGTCGTAACTAATTGTGGCAGATCTATAATACATACATCAAGATATTGCACCTCGCATAAGATTTGCGAATGAATGTTACTATAATTTGTTTGCACCGTTTGGAGTACCTCCGTAAAAGAAAAATGATCAGATGAAGTCAAGGCATGGAAGTATCCGAAACAATGTCATCATAATAAAAGACCGTTTTCGACGAGTTATCAATCTTACAAAAATGCATTTATGACTATCGTCAAAGAATTTCTTACAGAAGCGGTAAAATGTCTGAAAGAACTGAGCATTGCGATAAGTTTTGAGCTCAACTGAACGAACAATCTCAACTTGACCAATGTGCAACACCACTAGCCTCATAAAATAAATCGATACATCATCGAACAATGCTGAGCTCTAACTTGATTCGAGAAAGAATAATTTTCTTTTATTAACAAGAAAGAGCCTGGACGAAACACTGCGCACGTCCAGACCGTAAATTACGAACGAAGCGAGCGTAAATTAGAGACGAGTGCGTCGGAGTTAGAGCGGAGATAAGCCAGGCAGCTGGAAGGAAACAACATTAGCCGCTTGGGAGCACAACCAATAAAATAATTCCGGCTGGAGAACAAGAGCGCGTCAATAATTCAGCTCCAATTTCTAATCTGCGCTTCCGACGGCGAGATCAGAGCTGAATAAAACATATCCTTATTAGGCCTTGGGGTCGTACAGGGAGGCCTGAGTCTCAGTTTAGTATTTGCTCGGCACGGTAAGCCCAGTTTAACTCTTCTGCCAGAGCAAATTCGCAAAACTATTCATTCGCAAAACTATTCACAACAGCATTCAACCACAACAACAATCAGTCAATCACCACAGCAATCAGTCAATCACGACAGTAATCAATCATCACAACTATCAGTCAATCAATCACTACAGCAATCAAACAACACCGAAACCAATCACCACAATTATATGTAATTGGGGCCACCTTGGCGCAGAGATCACCGCCGGTTAGTTGGTTACTGACGGGGTGGCAAAAAGTTGCCTGAGAACCTACCGAATAGTGAACAAACTCGCAAAACTATTCATGAGCCCAGGATTCGAAGGGTTAAGCTAGCATCCAGAACGAAATTATACAAATTACATAACGATAGAGTGCCTTTTATTTACAATCGTACAAGAGGCCTTTGAATACTTCTCTTGCCGATGCCTTAATTACAAACAAAAGTAAAGAGTACTGTTCGCATGAAAGCAGCAAGAGTCCAGATGACAGCAGTGAAATTCGATATTGAGGCAAAATAAAAAAGTTCTACAACACCAGGGCTTGGAATAAAAAAGGTTACGTAACGACAGATCTTGGGAGTAAGAAATCATCCACAGGACGGGATGCTTCTGGGGTTATGAGACATAGTACTAATCAATCACACTACAATAAATCACTACAACAATCAGTCAATCACCCCGGCTATCAATCAATCACCACAACAACCAATCACAACGGCAATCAATCAAACACTCCTAATGCTACTGTTTAACTAAGCGAAACTGATGATCTCTACAATCTTTCTTCCAAAGTAATAAATCAATCACAACAACAATCAGTCAATCACCACAGCAATCAATCATCATAGCAATCAGTCAATCACGATAGTAATCAATCCTCACAACTATCAGTCAATCAATCCCTACAGCAATCAAACACCACGGAAACCAATCACTACAGCAATCAATCACCCCACCAATCCATTAACCGACACAGCAATCAATCAATCCCCATGGCAATCATTCAATCACCATGAATCAGCAAATTACTCTAGGAATAAATTAAAAAACCCAGTAACCAATTAATCACCGAAAGAATCAATTATTCACCACAGCAATCTTAATATCACCACAACAACTAATTACCACAGTAATTAATTAATCGCTATAGCATTAATTGACCACCACAGCAATCAATTTATTACCCCAAAAAATAATTAATCAACACGACAATCAATTACTCACTTCATCAATCAATAAACCAGCACTGTATCAACTAACCACCACAGCAATTAAATTATCATCACCATAACTAATTGATCTCCACACCAATCAATCATTCACCACAACAATGAATTTCCTGCAGCTACAGTAATCAGTTTCCCGCAGCTACAGTAATCAATTTCCTGCAGCTACAGTAATCAATTTCCTGCAGCTACAGTAATCAATTTCCTGCAACTACAATGATCAATTTCCTGCAGCTATAGTAATCAATTTCCTGCAGCTACAGTAATCGATTTCCTGTAGCTACAACAATCAATTTCCTGCAATTACAGCATTCAATTTCTTGCAGCTACATCAAACAATTTCTTGAAGCTACATCAATCAATTTCTTGCAGCTTTAGCAATTAATTTCTTGCAGCTGCGTCAATCAATCGCCACAACACCAATTAACAACCACAACAATAAAATTATTACTACAGTAATCAGTTAATCTCTACAGTAATCAATTAATCGCAGCAGCAATCAGTTATAATATGCACAACGTCAATGAATTCAAGTTTTTATAAGATTCACTGAGACACTGCAGGTAGTAACTCGCCTCGCTGGAGACTACAGAAATGAAGCCCAGCACAAGGTGCACGTCCAAATACCCAGAACATAAATTGTTATTATCATTGTTGTTGTTATTATCAATACTATTCACTAAATTCTACCAATGCAGGTCATGCTCAGGCGATCTCAGCGGCTGCGCTCAGACGTTACATTAGTTTAGAAAAGCAATAATTCAAATTCCTGGTCTTCGATCCAATTTATCCATTCTTCGTCCACTTACCCTCAACCCTTTGCGACTTTAACAAAGGGTTAGGTTTTGTTACTAAATAAACAAATCTGACACACATACATATTTGAGCATAAACGATATCAAAAGTTAAATTTCTAAAAGGTATACCTGGATAAACAATTTACAGTTACTGCAGCCCTATTCGAGGCTTGTAAAACAAGAGTCCTAGAGCTTGTGTTTTTTGTGGAACGGCCAGCTACTGCAGGGCCTCAAAGGGTTTTAAAAGTAAGAGCAGCGCGTACTTTCGGTTCCACGTCATGTCTCATCTTCAGTTTCAACTTCAGTTCTAACTCAAACTTAATTTTTAAATTCAGTTTCAGCTTAAAGTTCAATTTGAGTTTCAGGTTCATTTTCAGTTTAGACAGTAAATTCTTCATGCAGTAAGAGTACTGATATTACTTCCGGAATCCCACCTATCGCATGAGGGTCGCCAAGTCCCCCCGACACAGTCCACGACTCCAGTGCGTGTCTCTAACCGAGGGTCCACTCAGCACACGAGGGGCAGCTCCGGATGTTCAACACGCAGGTTTCAATACTTAGGTACTGTCGTCGCTCGTGTAGAGCGCTGCTATGGTTCAAGTAAACAGCCGCTCTATCTTCTTCGTTGCTTCCTAAAAAACACTCTTTATTTGTCTCTTATGATGCAAATGTTTCCCGGGCTGTTTCATGATCGCTCTAGTTGATATCGCTTTGTGCGGGAGACAACTTTAGAGCGGTTGTTTGATGGAACCGATCCAGCGCTTTATGGGGGGGGGACGAATATACATGTATTCAAAAATACTTCAACACACGTAACAACAAGACGAAATATTAAAAATGATTAAAACTTAGATTAAAAGAAAACGTATTCCAGAAAAACAACACGTGACAAAATGAGGAAGAACTTACGCGGCCTGTTGTGACACAATGAAGTTCTTCTCGGGCCCAAGGGCAGCGGCGGGGGGCTTGCGACACGTGGCCAGGCCCTCCATGAGCCCCAGCAGGCCTCGATTGAAGCTGCTCGTCCCTGCACAGACACCCAGCCGTCAGTCCTGACACGTGACTCCTAACGCGTCGTCTGCTTCAGTTCAGTGTGGCTGCCTCACCGTCTTTACGACAGAGGTGCAAACGGATTGCTGGTGTCAGCTTTTTCCTTTGAGCTCGGGTAATAAAGGCAGTCGTTTCAATCTGATCGAACCTCGTCAATTGCGTTGTTGTCGTCTCGTTAAGATTATTATGAAGTGTCTTTGCATCGTTTGACTGGTGTGTCAAGAAAGCTCCCATAGTCCTCCAGCTCAAAAAAATGTTAAAAGTATTGCAGAATGCAGAAAATTTTGAGCAAGAACTGAGGTGTCCCTGTACAACTCAACGGGTTAGACAAGTTAACGTGGGTTTTATATGCTCTTATTTCTTTGCATCTAGCACTTCCAAAGGGAGAAAAATGTCTTGATATACAAATTTTGATCAATTACAACTTTGACTCTATTCATCACTCTTTATCTCATTTTCAATACATGCACGAAAATATAGCATTTATAATCACAATGCACACTAAAAAACGGCTTACTTTTAGTTTCTCGGTTCATTAAAACCCTACCAAGTCATTCTACTTTAATGGCTAACAGCACTTTGTAGCAGTTAAAAGTGTTTACTTTTTGCAAAATTAAAAACTCTTTAACGAAGCAGAGGCACCACCGCAAAAGTACATTAGTGAGCGACAAAAACACTTAACTAAAATGAAAAAGGAAACGAAGAGATTCGCAGGCTAACCCAGTCTAACTCCTCTGCTGAAGCACCTATAATTACATAAAATTATCTGTAATTTTGGCCGTCCAAGCGCTGATACTGCCGCCGGTGAGTTGATAATCGACGGAGGCGGAGAAGTTAGACTGGGACTTCTATTTTGATATGAACTTTGAAATTCATTACATCCCTTAAAACTCAGAATAACATTTCGTTGAACGTTAATGTCGATCACACGTGTGTGTATGGAATAGCTTACTACGCACAAGCCATGGAGAGAGAGTAACCTACACAACGCGTGCATTTACTCTGCCTAATGCATTTCTAGAAGTAGCGAGAATGAAGACAAGTTTCATAGTTTAACCAGAATTGGTTAGCAGGAGCAAAAGAACCGAGTTCATCGAACAAAAGCTAAGCAAAGGAGAAGCAAACCTTCCTTGAATATAAATTGCCTTAATCTGAACCGTGTACACAAACACGACGAAGGGAAGCAAGTTTCGCACAAGTTACGAGCGGACATTTTTGTGAAGAAACTCTTGCGCAGAATAATTGCACCTCGTTGAGCTGCCGCAGAAGAAAATGAAGTAATTGTTTTTCATCCGTTATAAACTTTAAGTAATAATAATAATAATGGAGATATGAACGTACAGGAAACTTTACTCTTACTAAGAACATGTATTAAGTATACTAGTATTCCATTACAAATGCCAGCTCGTCGATTTAGAGAGGCTTTCCAGTTCTCAGATTTTTAATTGTACTCTAGACAGCGCAAATCGAAAGCCTATCAAAATAGTACACAGCACTGCATTTTGCACCAGGTGCACCATACAGTATTGATTGCATGTTTGCCAAAATACACCACTACGTTGCACCAGGTGCACTATAGACAGTATAGGTCGCCAGTCGGTCAAAATACACCACTACGTTGCACCAGGGGAACTTTAGATAGTATAGGTCGCAAGTCAGTCACAATCCACACCACTACGTAGCACCAGGTGAACTTTAGATAGTATAGGTCGCAAGTCAGTCACAATCCACACCACTTTGTAGTACTAGGGGAACTTTAGATAGTATAGGTCGCAAGTCAGTCACAATACACACCACTGCGTTGTACTAGGGGCACTAGGAGGTAAAGATCGCAAGAGTGTCGGAAAAGTACACAGCACCAAGCAGTTCTGAAGAAGAAATAAACCTCGACAGAATACATGCAGGACGGAACGTACGCTCGAATGCACGTCCCTAAATTAGATGATTGAATTATTAGTTAGTGTACAGCTCCCCATATTCACATGAAATGGGACTTGAACCAAACGAAGAGAAGGGACCATATTTAGTTAGGACGATATAGAACTGGGAATCCATGTACAAGGTGTATTCCCACGTAGGATCCCTGGCTCATAGAAACAATAAGTTAAGAATGACGAGGAAGAAAAGGCAAAGAAGAGATAGCGAAGAAAGAATGAAAATACAAAGAAGCAAAGTGGGCACGAAAGATAAAAGTCCCGAAGGCCTATCTATAGCTGAGGTAACCTAACAGTTACCCCTGGGGACTCCAGTCTCCAAATCGAAAGATAGACAAACCCAAGTGACCTAACGCTACTGCCTGGCCTATGGCCCCAGGAGGAACATGTGTCTAACTACCAAGCACTCGTAGGGCTCCAAGGAAAATTCTGCAAAGAAAAATTAGTTGAGTAATAATCAAAATTACTCTTTCAAATAAAATTCACCGAAATGACAACTAATAAGTGTTCTATGCTTGTTTCATCCATTGTTACGCATGTCATTTATTAGTAGCCTCATCAACAGTTATGTTTGTGTTCCTCATTTGATGTGAACTTATTTAATGGTTATGATAAGATTTTACAGTAAGTATTCAACTAATTTTGGGTATGATACAGTCTAAAACATAATCTACATTTCAATTGAATTGGGTTGACTTGCATCCAACGAAAGTAAAACACTTGAGTGGTCCAAATATTATGTTTTTATTCAGAAGTTGGGTTTATGGATTTACCGCCACTAAGATGTATAAAGCAACACCAAGAGTTGTAGAAATTCTTACAATAACTGTTACATGGTTCTAAAAAAGTTTTTAATTTATATTTCCCATAAAAATCACGTCTTCGAATTATTTCAGATTCATTACGCAGAAATTTGTTTGAAATTTCTTGAATCCTTTGAATTCCCGAATTCATTGCATTTTAAAAATGTGTGAGCTCTCGTATCAGAGCCTGTTTTTAAAAGCACCTCCAGTACCATTCGTCCAACAAATGAATCAGACAAGAGGAACAGACTGATCTTCAAGGCTGCGCGTCGGCCGGTCTCACAAATCATGTGGGGGGCCTTGGACTCGTCACCACTCACCAGTCGCCAGCAATTACAGGACAGGTGGACAGGTGTGAACGCTCCCAATTATTGGGGCCAAATGCGATAACACCTGCAGTTACGCGTAGAACAACAGAGATATTTCTTGGTGACGCCTTGAAGTAATTGTAATTGAAGTAATGACGCCTTGAAGTAAAAACAGAGACGCCTTGAAGTAATTTATCGCATTAAATTAATTTTTCTTTTGTGTTCGCGTGTTTGCATGGATATTTCAATAAAAGTAAAGAACGTGAATGGATTAACCGAAACATGTTTTTTACGTGTTACCTACGTTACCAGATGCCGATAGGCGAATTTAAGTATGTTAAAGTATTGTTGAGGTAACATTAGAGTTGCATCTACGTGGGGCTTAGAAGTCACACCAGGGCTGGAGGATCAACTGGTTTAACATTCGCCTAATTTGAGTTGTCAAATACCACACAAATTCGAACCGTGCAAACCAACGTAGCTCAAAAGCAGGAATAGGAATTTTCATGAGCAGCGCTACTGTTGTTACAGTGCCGGACTCTCGACACCCGCGACAAACGGCTCTGCTCATACATGACCTCGCCTCGCATGGAACACGTTTTTTATCCACACTAAAATCTCAATCTCTGCGTAAATACCAGTCTTCGGGTATGCTGGAATGATATGCCTAGGATAATACGTTTCAAAATTACTGTAAAAATGTTCACTTCTAAGGACTGATAGTCCAATTTCCCGTAAAAATAATTATAATTGTTGAACACGCATTTTAACTATTTAGCGAGACGCAGTAGTTTTTGTGAATTGTTGCCTGAAAGCAACACTGTGTACAATGATAGGATAAAGGACGCATAATAGGGCAAAGGACGCAAACGAAACACATGTGTTACGGCACCATAACCTCAGGAGAGACGCTCAGAACGCGCTTCTCCTCAGCGCGTCTTCTTGGAATGTTACACTGAAAAGATTCTAGGAATACTCAAAAATCTCCGAGCAAATGGAAACTAATTACCATCTCCATAATGAAGTAGGCGACTGGAGCGCCTCCATAATTGCTTGTGCAACGTTAAGTTCAAGGCAAATAGCACAGAGGAACACTGGAGCGAGCGGCAGTTATGGCGGGGCCCAAACTCAGCCGCAGCAGAACCGAGGAAGAAACAACGGTTCATCGGAAGTTTGATTTCTTCATCTAGATAGAAGAACGGGATGCAAAACTGCTATTGACCGACTATTAAGGAGTAAAATGTAATAAAAAAGAAGAAATGGAAAATATTATGGAGTGGAGTAGTCAAATGTTGAGGAAGATCTCGCGACAACAATTGTAGCAGTTTCTGGCGATATTTCTAAAATGCCAAAAGTATTCCACAATATCCGGCAGTCCTTTGAAGTCGAAGGTATCGCAAGTGCATTGGCGCAGGATAGGGTAAACTTTGAACAATTACTGTGAAGTAAATGTGTAAATAAATTATTGGTGAGCAATTTTATTCTCAAATTACCTTTTTTCAAACTTAAAACCTCTAATATCTCAAAAAAACAAACTTATTTACATTAACTTCCATTGAGGCAAAAATGTTCAGTTTAACCACTTTCTGGTAGGTGTGAAACTTTGTACTTCTTTCACCCTAACACCTTGAACAACGTTGGATAGCCTTCAAGAAAAGGACCCACGTTCTAAGCATATTTACCAATGTACAATCTAATCACTTTTGAAAACTGCTGCAAAATACAGAAATTAAACATGCAAACACCTGTGCATAATTTAAATGTTTTCTTCTCGAACTGCTGAGCCTAGTCGAAGGAATTCTAAAGGCATCCAAACTCTGACCAAAGGAAAACCTTTTGCTCTATTTTTTCTGTACGAATACGGTTTGAAATATTCCTTTTTAAGCTGAGAAACTTTAGAGAAGAGCTAAACTTGCAAGAAAGAAGTAGCTTGTTTATACTGGAGCTTCAAAAACTCGACACGAGAACAAAATGGAGAAAATTTGAACTGCCTCGCCGTAGCACCAGGTAAACTCGCGGATATCTACGAAGACGATCCCGAGTTCCGTCTCAGAAATAAAATGCCGATTTTATCGGAGTTTCTTTCATCGCGGCAAAGCGCGCTGCTAACTCCAGCGAGTCTTCAAAGTATGTGGAAACTTTTATTCAATAAAGCATTTATGTTTTGTGAATAAGTTTGAGGATAAGAGATGAAGACGATAGAAATGAAGAGATTGTTCAGAGCCTGTTAGCTGTTCCCATGCACGTCCAGCGCAGGTCACATAGCGGACAAAACACGAGACGGTGACTTTAACAGCACAATTCTCGTGTACTTAATGCTTATCCCTGTGGGGGTTGAACGTCCCAATATCAAGCACATCCGAATGGCTTTCACAGATGTTTCCTACGTTCAAGTTGTAATAAATGTAGTTCCAGGGAGAGGACCACTCTATGAATGGAACATTGGTGCGGTCGCCGAGTTTAAATTTAGGGGGAATGACACCTTTTCACACGAATACATATATGAACATGAAAAATACTGTACGGCTAGGGCCAGCCTTCAATGCACAGAACATTAAAGGATAAAGCTACACTTAAAGTTAAGAAGTTCACTCAGCGAATAAGGTAGTGATTTGAACATGCATTTCCACAAATTTGTATCTGAAGAAATTTAAGAATGCTCATGGTATCTTCATAAACACATATTTCTACCCAAAATTTGACCCTGTGGACCAAACAATAACTGTAACCGATTGTATTATAGGTCACCCATGAAGCTAAGGAGTGTCCCAATTCAATAACTGGCGTCAAAATATCAACATTATAACCATTAAGTTCTCATCTAAAAATAGAAGTTGCGAAATTCGAGACACAACAAGGCAAACTAGCAAGTCGCTCCCTGGGAGAAGTGCTGGTCCCATTGATCCTCACGTCAGCGGCCGCGTTACTTCTTGGACAGGAGTGACCTTATTTAGAATTTGTAGAATATACAACGTTCCGGTCATGGTATAATCTATAGAACCTATAACGCACGAGTCATGTGGTGATCTGTAGAACCTATAAAGCTCCCCTCATATTGTAATCTATTAAACCTATTAAGCTCCCCTCATATTGTAATCCATGGAGCCAATAACGCTCCCCTTATTTTGTAATCTACGGAACCTATAAAGCTCCTGTCAAGTTGACATCTAATCCATATAACGCTCCAGCCAAGTTACTGCCTAGGACGACTTCGCTGGCTGATTCTGAGCGACACAAATTTTCTTTCACATCGTACACTCGACGCTCCAAACTTTCTCGAGAAATGAGATCTCTCCTCTGAAAATGTGATAGCATGAGGAAAAATGTTTCTTCAAAGAGGTGCATGTTCCTAATGGTGTCAAAGAAAGTTTTCAGGTCATCTTCCTAGAAAAGTGATTTAGCGCCACAAACTCTTTACTCTGTACACGAAGTTTGAAAAAAAGATTAGATAAGATCATTAGTTAGTTTAAAAAGCTCCCTATCCACATGTTATGTGGTCCAAAGAGAGTAAAGAGGAGGTAACGTTTAGGATAGACTATTTGTATAAACAGAGAACGGGAATTTATACCCAAGGTGTGTGCAAGCACAAAATCCCCGGTACATAGAAAAAACAAGTTAAGAATGAGAATGAAGAAAAGGCGAAGAATAGATAGCAAATAAGGTGTGAAAATTAATAGAAGCGAAATGGGCACGGTAGATAAAATTCCGGAAGACCTATCTATGAGAGACACCAGTCGCCATAGCATACGGTAGACAAACCTAACTACCCTAACCCTATTACTTATCCTACGGCCCCTGAAGGGTATGAAACTTGAATACTTGAATTTAAATAATACGCAGGAAATAAAATATGTTCTCAAATTGATAAAGAATATTTAATGTTTGATAACCTAGAGATAAAATTTCCAACGCTCTATAGCCTGTTGAATAGAATCAAATGAAGTCACTTTCTCTACTCCGGGTTCTTTCATCGGTTTTCATTAGTTGATAATTGACTGGTCATCCCCTTCAGAATCAAGAGCAAAAGCCTTCTCAAAGCTTGGATCAACGATCGCCGCGTCTGTTGATCAAAGAATCCTTGTTCGCCGGCGCGTAGACGGGCCTCTGGGAGAGGGGGTCACGAGGAGACGACGCAGATATGGTGAAGAACTTCTGCTCAATCGAAAACCCGGTGATGAATATGATTTAACATTATTATTCAATATCATCGAGTTTTGGGTTTACCCAACGTTTTTGTATTTTGTGTGATCAAAACTGTGAAACTTGGTTCAGCTTTGAGTTCTCATTCAATTTCAGGTTGGTTTTCAGTTTACGTGATACATGTTTCAGGCAATTGAAACTATAAGAAAAACTAGGGATCCTAATTTAGCAGTTCGGCTTCACAATGAAACACGTAAAAGTTTAATGAAAACTTTAGTGTTCAGGTAAAACGAGAGATTTACTCTAAATTCATGGTATTTTGTGATGGTAGAGGGCAACAAATTCTGAGCAAGACAGCTTTGCGATTAATTAATATTATTGATGCCTGTTTAATATTATTTATGGCGCCGAACCGACAACCCTGACTCAGCTCACACAGCGGCACACAAGTGCGGTCAGACCTCTTAGAGCTCGAAACGGTTTTCTGCTCTCAGACCAAGCGTTGTTATTTTGTGGGGTGGGAAGCACCATTATTATTATCATCACAATCATATTTCGGATAGATATGATTATAACAGTGAGACTCAGTTTTAGTTTTTAAAGTCAATTTTCAGTCTGCACGGTAAATTTTTTCAGGCGGGTTAAGTTGCAAGAAGAGCTCGGGAATCCTACGGCACGGGAAGTACAGGTGTAACGGAGGTCGGACGAATAAATGCGAAACTACGTGAACGAAATTGCCCAAAATGGACAAAAATTAATTAGGGAAACAGACAATAAAATGAAAACATGCCGTCATAATTCGGACAATTTTAAGTAGTGTTCAATTAAAATAATAAATTTACATTAATGTAGAATCTCATGCTTGAGAATCAGGATTCTTTGCAAATTATTTACCAAAATACAACTTTCAGCCACGGTATTTAGAATATCCCAACGTTTGTTATCCTTTTTTTTGGAATATATGATTTCCGAGCAAATAATAATTTAATAAAACTTAGAATATGAAAAGTGGACTGGATGCCTACTTTCGGAAAACAAACAACTTTGCATTCTCTACGAAACGACTTAATTGTCTATGCTCAGTTAAACCTCTCATTTACGGACAAATAAGAGTTAGAGATAACATCAGTTGACGTAATATTCTGTATGTGACTCTTCTGCACTTTCATTTCTGACATTCTGCCTCGGGAAGTATTTATTCACACACGCAGATGTTGTCAGTTGCAACCGATACCGGATAAGTGGTGTCCGTAGATGAGAGGTCCAACTGTAGGAGTATGTGAAAATACCATTTAGTGCCATACGTAGCAGCTCCGCACAAGCAGCCTCCTAAGGACTCAAAGTAATAATAGATGAGATGATGGACCAACTTCAATAGGCATTGAAATATAAAAGACGGTTATTTATGACACAACAGCAATTGAGCTGCTCGATGTTTCAGTCACATGTCAACTGCACGAAAAACCAAGGGCTGCCCGAAACGAGGCAAGACCGACCAAGACATCACCTCGTGAGGGTCACTTAATTCTTGGGTACTGATTTTTCACCACTGTGAAACGTTACATTCATTTTTTCTGCTATATATACATTGTGTTACGTACATTTAACAAACCTCTGATGTTATTCTGTTTTTACGTTTAATTCTG
>VOMN01037687.1:0-15986 GCA_014899125.1 Orchestia grillus
AATCAAAAGTCCTCCCGATAATACGTAAGGACCGAAATTTCATTTCAATCAGGTTTTGCTTTCGGCATAGTTAGTCTTCAATGTCGGTAAGTTAATGGCAGGGCACCTGAGTATAATAGGAATATGGGGTTTTACCTATGGAAGAGCGTGACATTATTACAGTATAGTGCACGTCAGGAATCGAACACAGGAACTCCTCAATGAAAGGATAGTGCGCTTGCACTGCACCACAATTAAAGCCCTCATCAATTTTTAAATCGTATCTTCCATTAATCTAAAACACGTTCATGCGTTCATTAGATGCAATTACGCATTCAATTCATCGCTTCTCATCCAGTTCACATACACCTCTTTCTACCCCGACTACATTTTCTCTATTCCTTCTTTTGACTCCATCATTTTTCACATCACATCATCCTGACGGTATTCGTTCCCTCTTATGATTTACACATGGGAAACTCGGTGTAAACTGTAATGTTTACCAGGAATTATAAATTCCCTCGTTCGAATATTACACAAGATACCTTTCGACCCTGAGGCCCAGTAAGAAAAATAGGCTGCGGTATCGGAAAGAAACTCTCAGCGTCTCAAAAAAATATCTCACACTCCTCAAAATACAGAACGAAAGAACCGTTTACATAGAACGGAAAATAGTTATAAAGAACCGCACGATTAAAACCCAGTTGATGCATTTTCTAGTGCCCAACTAAAATAAATGTTCGCGTACATTGAAGTTGACAAAAAGGTACAAACATAGACCCGATTGTTTGGAGAGGCGCTTTGAAAATCGCAAAGCTACATACATTTGTATATCAAAAGAAGTGTGCAAAGGGGTAGGGCATTGGGCAGTGTGTGAGGAAGGGGCTGCAAGGAGGTGACCGCATTTGACCGGGGCAACAGGAGGAGGAGGTGACTGGGCCAGCGAATTAAGGAGTGGAGGGACAACAGAGTGGGGTAGCGAGTTAAGGACTGGGGACAACACAGTGGTAATGAATTAAGGAGAGGCTGCACTAGGCTCTCACGAAATAAAGCAAGAGGGCCCTGCAATAGAGCAAGAGGGCCCTGCAATAAAGCTAGAGGGCTGTGTAATACAGCAAGAGGGCCTTGCTATGTGGTGGCCTGAAGAAAACATCTCTCATTCTCCCTCCCGCCATTCTGCCGTAATTTTCACCTCTAATTCTCAAATTTTATGGGGAGAAAAGAGTCATCTATGATAAGAATTTCCCAATCGGAAGTGCACATAGAAAGGAACGAATGATCTCCAGCTTTTCATTAATTTCTCGATACATCGGATGATTTTTTACGCTCTCGAGTATTTTCTGAGACTGAAAATGCCAAAATATTTGAGCTTGTTATCCGAGTTTGTGGGTGGGTGTAGATAGACTATCAGAGAAACCATGCGGGAAGGAGTGGCTGCACAGGGAGGCCATGCTGGAGTGAGTGGCTGTATGCAACACGCCACAACACTCCACAGCCCGCTGGACTGCATGCAACACGCCACAACACTCCACAGCCCGCTGGGCTGCATGCAACACGCCACAACACTCCACAGCCCGCTGACCCGCCACACACGCCGCTGGGTGACCTGTACGGAGCCTCTCTCACCGCCTTATCGCTAACTGCGCTCTCTTACGTCACGGCTCTGTTTACCTGACGCACCACGACGGGTTGCCTCAGGTTTTACACTTCGGTTGTGCCATCGGGTGCAAATGGTATGAAAAACGATTGAGGACAGAAACCCTTGGCGTTACTAGGGATTGGTCGCGATTGAAGGAGTTTCATAGGACGGGACGCTACAGTGAGTTTTAATTGTAGAAAGCGTGAATGAGCATGAATGGAGGGACAGAGCTGTATGTCAGAGAAAATGACACGTGGAAAAGATGTGGAAGTGGAGATTTCAACGCGGCTATGCAGCTCTTACGCTCCTCACAAGACAGTTACGAGGTGTCTGCCGTGCTCGGTCTACTGTACACCTTGCAGCTACGCTATGACTTATACGTCTCACCTGCTGCTATTAATGAAAGATCACGACACTCGATGTTTCCTTGGAACTGTTTCACACTTCGATGTTCAATACCCTTGCAGTCTGTCACTGACAAGCACCTAAAAATTCAAGACATCGAGAAGCCTCAAGAGAGCGCGACGCACACATCACCACCTCACCTTCTCACCGCTCTTGCAACACTGGCTGTCATTCGTGTCCTTTGCTACGCCCGCTGCGTCGCACCTGTACACTGGACACCTGTTGTCTACACACACTGTGCCTCACGCTCTGTGTACATCCCCATCAATAACACTACAGCTACCTGAGCTCATGCGGTCGTGTGGACCAATTGGTAAGCGTCTGCTGGTCGTAAAAGAGGTCACTTCTGTATCAAGACCCCTGAACGAAACGTAGAGCTTACCTGGTTGTCCCTCAGCGCCCGAGGAAACGGGTCGAAAATTGTCAAAGGAAATTGTCGATACAGAGATCGACTTCAATATTAGATAACAACAATTTTCAAAATGTTTGTTAGAATTGACGCTTGAGAATAAGTTAATTTCTAATATATTTTGCAAGTGCAGTAATCCTGTATGGAAATCAACGTAGTACGATCGAGTCCGTGTACATGCAGAGAACTCTCTGCCCCAATGGAAATGATATCAGTGCCACGTCACGGGGTGCCATTCTCATGGCAGATCTCAGTCACGCGTCACTGGTAAGCGTTTCCGACGGCAAAGAAGATCGGTCCCACGCAGCGAAAAGGTTAACATACTGTCATCATAAGGTTAGCATGCTGTCATCATAAGGTTAACATGCTGTCATCAGAAGGTTATCATGCTATCTTCAGTCTAGTTGATGAACGGCCTTACCATTATCAGTCGCTCTCAAGGCGATTGAATAGTGACAGTAAGGATCGCACCAATTTAGTAACTCGGACTATCCCACACCGAATGAGAAGGGACCGTTTAGTATGGACTTGGGAGAACGGATAATCTTTGGACAAGGTGTGTCCCCACACAAGATTCCCTGCACGTAGAAATAGTCAGTTAAGAAGGAAGAGGAAGAAAAGATAAATAATCCTCAGTAAAAAAGGCATGAGAATGAAAAGAAGCAAAGTGGGCTGGAAAGATACTGTCGAAGACCTTGCTAAAGCTGAGGGCAAACCTAACCTAGCCCGGTTGCCTTGCCCCCTGAGGCATTTAGTATAGACAGTCGAGAGCTAAGAATCCATGCACAAGGTGCCTTCCCACAAAAGATCACCTGTGATAGAACCAGCAAGTTAAGAAAGATGAGAAAAAATGTGAAGAAGGTATAAAACTAGAAGCAAGTCACGTAGGCACGACAAAGAGAAGTCGCGAAGGCCCATCTGTAGCTGAGGTAACCTAACTTGACCCACCATAGAGTACAAGGCGAGACGGTATTATTCGGCCGGCGATAATCCATGTGTAACTCGGGTCAGTCAGCATATCTGAGGCACACCTCGTAAGATTTACAATACCCGAGAAGCGAATACACGGCTCATGCTTGTAGACCCACTCTAAAAAATGAAGAATTTGGCGCGTTGTGAAATCAATCATCAAAATAACCAGGTCACATCGAGCTTCTGGAAATATCGTGCGAGTTTGGCCGACGCATTCAGTTGTCCATGAAAAGAAAAAGGCGGATTTTACTGGTAGCTGTCAGGTATGGAGGCTGAGCTTATTTTGTTCGTTGAACTGCATCTACTACGAGGGGCAAAAGAACATGAAAACAGTGTTTGAAAGTATATTTATTAATCGATTGGTAAAATATTAAATAATCAAATAACACAAGGCACAAACATATAACTGCATAACAAATCACAAGAGAGGGAAAAGAATACGTAACAATTCAGGGCACCACAAAAGAAGCCAGCTCCAAGGTAGGTAATCTTAACTTAACAAACGCAAGCAATACTCTAAAATATAATTACGCTGCAACATCGTGGTTGCCTCAACAAGAATTGAAATTATCGCCGATATTGAGCTTCCCTGACATCATCTTTGCAGGAGCGGCAGCTGTTGTTCAGGATAAAGTTTTAGAGTGCCGAGAATCCAGCGGAAAATTCAAAGTAGTGATCAGGATGGAGAAAATAGAGCTGTAGCTGAAAAGTTCTGCAGTCCACATGGAAACGAAGGTGAAAAATGCCCGGAGATCTCCGACTACCTCAACATAATAATCTTTTTTTGAATTCCTTTAAAGGTCTTGTACTTCGGCCGGGCCACACAAGCGTGCGGCCTTTCAATAACGTCAGGTCCAAATTTTCTTTTTCCAAGAGGAGTAATCTGTCGGAGCTCGAACCGCGGAATTGATGAAAAGGATGCAAGCGCGCTACCACTTGCACAACGGAGCCCGCATGGCGGTTACCCTGACGGAAGCAGCATGAGGGAGAGGAAAAGCTAAGCCATCCAACTATGTTTATAAATAAACGAGGAAAATCAGCATTCACTGAAGAGCGGTCGTTCAGTTTGGTGCGACAGCCGCACCCGACAAGAAAACCGATGATAGAATTGGGGTTCACTGAAGAGCGGTCGTTCAGTTTGGAAGAACAACCGCACCCGACAAGAAAACCAAGAACGATAGAATTGAGGTTCACTGAAGAGCAGTCGTTCAGTTTGGAAAAACAGCCGCACCCGACAAGAAAGCTAGGAGGAAAAATCTTTGCATAGCCTCCCGCTGCTCCAGAGCTTTGGGCTCATCCCGTAACAGCAGTTGCCTTTCGCCTGACAGTGTCGAGCTCCTCCGGCCCCAGCAAGCCAAGAGAAATGCGACGACGACGACGCAAAATTAAAAACAAAAAAAACAGGAACTGGATGTTCAAGACAATGGGAGAAACACACGGCACTCGTAAAAGTACAGTGAAATCTCTAATATGCAAGGGCAAGTACAAAAATTTTTGTCCACAGACCGATAAACTCATTTGGTTTCTTCAGTGCTTGGCACTCGCATTCAAGAAGAAAGGAGGTACCAGATCAATATTAGTACACTACTCTTCTAGGTAAGCAGCGTTACATTTACTCTATTCACTGATATCTCTGAAATGAAAACTTGGCAAACGAATTAAATTAATGCGTCCACGGGAATTCACGCTGACAATGAAATTTGACACACCTAGTTTAGGTTAACACGTTCCCTGCGTTAGGCCGTTCCACCATTAAGTTATTCAGAGTGAGGTTAGGCTTGACTTCGGTGCTACCTTGCGTTTTGAAGTTAGACGTGCTTCCTTCTTGTTCACTTTTTCTCTTCCTTGGATTAACGAGCTTAGTTATTTTAATTTTATTCAAATGAGAGCTTCATTTAGAAGCAATCAAAATGTTAATCTGGTTAGACCGTGAGACAATTTTACGAGAATGGAGATTTCTTCGAAGTTCGGGGCGAGTTCTGATAGGAATAGAAACTTCCTTCGAGACGGACAGACGAAATTTACATCTCGTAACGAGAATTAAAGCCACGCCTTGTAATGAGGTGCGCACAATAATTGCGGAAATGCTACCAACACAATTTGAC
Source organism: Orchestia grillus (assembly GCA_014899125.1). Lineage (NCBI taxonomy): Eukaryota > Metazoa > Arthropoda > Malacostraca > Amphipoda > Talitridae > Orchestia > Orchestia grillus. The sequence goes on from VOMN01037687.1 coordinate 5,510, forward strand.
AAGTGTATATTGTCCCAGTTACTTCCCTACGAAACTTCAGACGTGCAGCGGCGGGGTGTGACATTCTGGAGAAAACAAATCAACTTCTCGAAGGAGACAGCGTGCAAAACATTTCTTGGCATTCTGGAGAAAACAAATCAACTTCTCGAAGGGGGCAGCGTGCAAAACATTTCTTGGCATTCTGAAGAGCCTCTACAGCAGGCGTTAGAAGGTCGCGCCCACACCTGTGAGGACTAGAGCTCCCGTTCACAATCAGCGAGCCGAGAAGATTATAACAAACGTACTTTCAGCGTACTCCTTGGTAAATCTTTCAATGCCTGCAGTGATCGTTTAAAATTACGCTAAAACGTAACTGACATTTTGGTAATAAATAAAAGGTAATGTATTGCGAAGAGGAACTGGTTTAAGCATTTCCCCGCGTACTATGAATGTACAGCTCAAGTGCTCGCTTGACACGTTAACTACCCCTATGAATGGAATGTTAGGCTCGTTGATTAAGTTAGCTCCGCAATTGAAACTTAGCTATTCAACGGTCGAGCTGCAACATCAAAATACCACTTGACGCACCTGGGCGTCTAGTGGCAGCGACCGTATCGAGGTTCACTTCGGCCCATACTGAGAAAGATTCAACTTTTTACGTAGTTTCTCATATATTTTAAATGAGAAAAACTACTAGTAGAAGCAATATAGATAACAGCGCTTCAGTGACTCGGCCTATCTCGCACCGAAAGAGAAGGGACCATTTAGTACGGACTTCGGAGAACGGGGAATCCATGCACAAGGGGTGTTCCCACACAAGATCCCCAGCGCATAGGAACAGCAAGTTAAAAAGGAAGAAGAAGAAGAAAAGATAAAAATTCAACAGCGAAGAAGACATGAGAATGGAAAGAAACAAAGTGGGCAGGATAGATAGAAGTCCCGAATGCCTAGCCACAGCTGAGGTAACCTAACAATATCCTCTGGGGATGCCAGTCTCCATAGCGTTAGACAAACCTAACAATACTGCCTATGACTAATCCTATGCCACCCGAGGGGACAAAACGCTAAATAAGGGCATACTTGAACAAAGCAGAACTACACACCTAAATTGTACGACTGCACCTTTGAATACAAGCAACGCGAAGCAGAGATTACAACGCCAATTTTCTGGCGGTAATACGCACTAAAATTACGAAGTTATTATTCGAAAAAACATCAAGACTTGTTCGGTTCGGACATAGGTAATTTCCAGCTAATACTTGTGCTTCGTTTCGTAACAAAATGAAAACTCAGAAATCATAGCGGATACCAATACCGTAAGCGCATTCCTGAAGCCGATCAAATCAATGTACGGCCGATACCAATACCGCAAGCACATTCCTGATACCGACCAAGTCAATGTACGGCCGATACCAATACCGCAAGCACATTCCTGATACCGATCAAGTCAATGTACGGCCGATACCAATACCGCAAGCACATTCCTGACACCGATCAAGTCAATGTACGGCCGATACGATACAAAAACTTATCACGACACAACAGCAAAGTATAATAACCCATGCCGACACCGAAGCAATTGGATGACACAGACAACGAACAAAGTCACAGCTGACACCTTCCACAACCAACGCAATCGACCCCCCTTCGCTGCATCAGGCATAAGAGATAGGCTCCCGAGTTAACACGTTCCCCGCTTATTGGGCCACGGGTGCACCAATGAAGCGATTTATTCTAATGTTGCGTGATGCTTTGCTTGTACGTCAACATTCATATTTTTATTGCGTTTAAAAAAACCCTAATATTTGGATAATTAAATGATGAAACCCGTTCTTTCGGGTAAAGAAAAAAGCAAACAAGAAAGAAGCGCGTCTAATTTCAAAGCAGGTGTCATCAAATTGAAGCCTAACCCAACATCGGAACAACCTGACTATGGAGCAGCCCAACGCAGGGAAAGTGTTAAGCAGTTCCTTTTCCTTACACTTAACGACTTGCCCCATCAAACTTCAATATAGAAATCTAAAACCTATTGCACGAAGGAAGCAAACCCTTTGAACAAAATCTGTTTATATTCGAAACTTCCTTTCGAGTAGGAAAACAAAAAAATAAAAGCTTTCGAGTACGTAAAGTTGCATCAGTGCAAAAATATTCTGTGTCACCGAGCACGTAGAAAATCATGCATTAAAATCCTAATTTTAACGATAGACTTAACAAGAGCTACATGAAATTAAAACTTATGAGTAGCAGTAGCAGTAGCACAAATTGCAGCGTTTCTGCGACAAGGACCTTGTCGCGACGAAAGAGAAGGGACCGTCTTGTAAGGACTAAAGAAAACGGGGAATCTAAAGACAAGGTGGGTTCACACACAGGATATCCTGCACATAGAACCACCAAGTTAAGTATGAGAAAGAAGAAAATACGAAGAAGAGATAGCGAAAAAGGTATAAATATTGAAAGAAGCCAATTGGGCACGAAAGAAGTTCCGAAGGCCTATCTAAAGCTGCGATAACCTAACAGTTCCCCTTGGGGTCGCCAGTCGTACAGTACACCATAGACAAACCTAACCCTATTCTATCATATGCTTCCTGGGGGGCCAAAATTAACAAAAACTCTTTCAAACTCGAATGCATTCAGCTGAGGCTTAGACTAGCAAACGTGGCTCATGACATGAGTATCCACGGCGCACAGATTTCAACTGTACGTTAATCGCTCGCTTTCAATCGGATTTTGCTTTTTTAAATGCTCATAAGGGTTCGTGGTGAAGCGAGAACAATAAAATGTATTGGTTATTCATTCACCGGCGAAGTTGGTCATGATAACAACGCGATGTCGCTCAAACTTGCATCGATGCTAACGAAAGTAATACAAAGGTACGATAAAAAGCGAAATAGTAACTTGAAAACTTAATATCTAACACCTAAATGCAAGGAATAAGACAAACTCACTACAAGAATTCTTTGACTGAACGCAGAATTGTGAATGGTAACAGAGATAAAACGCTCTGCAAATTTTCCATAGTTCCTAGGACTATGACACGGCATAGAACAACTACCCCCATTTAAACATCAAAATTTAACAACAACAAGACAGCTAACCTACGTCATCACAGATACTTCACCATACTCCTCATTAATGGGCCATGGAGACCATAGTTCATTTTATTTTTGCATAGCAGAGCAGGCCTAAAATACAAATGAAGTACAGAACTGAATCAATCGCAAGTAAATATTTCCAAGAATTCCGTAAAATTTTAGACATTCATTCATACATGAAAAAATCCGTGCTGTCCACAAAGCAATCATTTGCAAACGACCTAAAGCTTCCAACAGAAGGTGAAGAATTAGTATAGTTCGTGTTGCTGCATTTTTCAAGACTTGAATACTGGAGGCGTAAAATTTTACGAAGTGCAGCCCAGCTTCAACTGAACCTCTTTCCAGGCGCACAATCTTCAATTTAACACTTAAGTTAAGCTCTAACTAAATCTGAGAGGCGTATAAAGTACTTCAAGGTTCATGTACGCCACAAGTGAGCAGGTGAAATCAATAACGGATTGTAAACACTGGGGAAACCTTGTGAAGAACTTGAAGTAAAGTACAGAACTAAAAATAAACGCCATAGTCGGTTCACATGCGAGTACGATTGCGTCAAGCATTTTACACTGTACAAAAATTTGACGCCAAAGATGTGGCCAGGGGAGAAAGTTTCACGTACAAGAGGAATGTTTGAAAAGCACTTCTGGAGAAGCACAATTTAAAAGCATGAGAAGTTCTGAAGATGGTCAGGTCCGTCTACTAAGAGGATGCAGAGAAAACTTCGTAGACCGAATGACGATAATACAAACGATTGGATCACCATCATTTAGCAAAAAATTTATCAAGTGTGAGGCAGAAGAAGATATTTGAAATACAAAAAGAGACTTGGATAGAGCTCGAGAGACGCTGGGTGCCAGAGTCTGGACAAATGACAAGGATATACCTAACCAGGCATTTACTACCTGTCTCATAAGAGTTTAGGGATATTACTGTCTCATGCCAATACTGCCAGAAATTCTGGACTTAACCATTTTGACCGCGATGTGCGTCGTATACGGTACATGCGATCGATCATCTAACCTAACCAAAGCAGCAAAATACATGAAAACAAATTTTTGAAGTTTTCATGAAATTTGTGTTCATTACTCGAACATGCTAGCTTAGATTAGAAGGAAAATTAATAGAGTAACTAAATTTAAGAAAACAAAATGCTTCATTTCTAAATTCACAACATAGATACGACGTTACAAACATGAAATATTTCCTGTATGGATAATCGTTGTCAAAATACCAAAGAGTTCATGTTAACTTGGAATTTCAGGGACGCTCGCACTTCGTAATTTCTCAAATCTACTGCATCCGATAATCCAACGTACATTCTAGTTCACAAACGTCTTCGACTTCATTGCAAGAGAAGACTAAGCTACAATACTATACCACAACTGCCCCAAAACTAATGAAAACTTCGTCACCCAATATTAACGGTTCAGAAATGACCTGCTATTGCAGGAGAGCTAAGGAGCTCTAACATTAGATAAAAGAGGAAATTTTCAAGCAGCACCGATCTAAAAAACAGTACAAGGTAGTTGAAGTTCGTCTAGAACCTAAATGCTCAGAGATTATGGACGTAATTATTCTGAGGAAGAAGTCTCGTCAACAGGGATGAGAGCAGGAGCAGAGACGCTTGCAGCCCGGGCGGCTGGTGACAGTGCAGCCACAAACAACTGTACGATTCGCGCAGAGACAAGAGTCTGTTAGCGACGTCGGTCCTTATCGTGGGAGGTAAATGCGATATTCCAGGGTTAACGACGGCCATCCCAAGATTACTGCGGGGGTTGCTCCCGATGGTGACTAAGGCACGACCGAGTCTGCATGCAGTTATCATCAAATCGGCTGACAGGTGCAACTCAGCTGCAGCTACTGGCATCAAAGGCCAGGTCGATTGCACTACTCTGTTGTTGGCGATACCGCGGAGACTGCGCTTGATGTGACGCAAGACGTTCGCAAACTTCTCCGAGGTCAGGTTTTCTAGCAAGACGCTGTCCGGGTCTGCCAGAAGCTGGTGCAAGGTAGAACCTGGTCCCGTAGAAGCAGGAGGCAAACTGTTCATGTCCGAGCTGTCCTGGGCCCGCATCTCGCGAGTGAGCCAAGTCTCACATCGCCCCAGTTCCACAAGAGCACTTCCAAATCCAGCATTGCTCACGTTTACGAGGTGCGTGTCGATGAGAGTCCCGATGGACGAATTCACATAATCCCAACGGGTGTTGCCGTTCCACGAGAGCCCAGCTCCAACGATAAGAGCAGGCCACATAAACACAAGTGGCGTCAAAGAGGCAGGAGTGGACCAGTGAGCAACGACCGCGCAGCACGTAGACAAGCCTCTAGAATCACCGTCCTGAAACACGCACCCTTTGTACACATTGGTCAGACCGGCTTCAGGGAAGCCTGCAAGTGAACTCCATGCAGCGGTACCGCAGCAAAATGCGTGTGGACGACCTTCTAACGCAGCACAAGCACGACCGCTACTGAAGTCGTGATCAGCAAGAAACCCATACTCCATGTGGACAGCAGATGGTGGTACTCGTTCACGTAAATGCTTGATGTCCTTCGACTGGAATACGTTCGCGCAAACTATTAAAGTCGCTTCCTCAGGTAAGCCGAGATTTTTCCAGGGATCCAAAGCAGGCGGAAGCCCTTCAGAACTCAGAGCAAACACGGAAGATAGGCTAGGGCCAATATTGACGAAATTACAGTCTGGAAAATATCGAAGTGATGCAGAGACAAGGGCTACCATTTCACAGACAGATTGGGGAGTATTTTGGCCCACCATGTACATAGGGTCTAAATCAAATGCTGGTGTGAGAGCAATGCCTCTATCGCGGCAGTACCTGGAGAGAGAAAGAATCTCACTGCTATTGAATGGCAATGGACACTGGTAGGAATTAGAAGGAAGGGTCGACGAGTTCGAAGATTCTGTGGGAGAATCTGAGCTTGTTTCCCCATGCCCATTAAGAACATTAGTCGTGGCAGTAGAATTAGCGTCAGAGGCACTTATGGAGGCGGCAAAGTATTGATTATGGGCAGAGCTACCCAGAGGAGCACTGTTAGAGGTATAGGTCATGACTGGTAGGAGTCGTAACATCAGGTGAAGTTGGTTAATTTTAAACGATGCAAGCGAGTCAACAATGTTGTGCATCATTGCCAGATTAGGAATCCTGGCTAAGGGAGCAGCATCTAACATGAACGCGCGATGCTTGACGTCAGGGCAGTCACTGATGACAACACTCTCAATGGAAGCTATAGAACCTTCACTTTTATCCGGGGCCTTCGCAGCTGACTGCACTGCATAGGTCCCCGGCAGCCCGCCGCCAGCATCAGACTGCGATCGCGAGAACATCGGAGGTCTGCTGAGGGGCAGCGCAGGTTCTGATACCTTGCGCACCAGCTGGGCAGTATCGTTGCTCGGGAGCGGCTTCTCTTCAACAACAGGAAGGCCAGCACAGTAAATTCGCAGCAGCTGAGAGAAGGTTGTCAAGGCACTGTGGAGGCTGTCCAGGCTCCCGCATTTCATGCTAACCTGAACGTGTAACGTAACATCAAGGACTGAAGCAAACACAGGGGGAACTTCCAGAAACGGAGGAAACTGTATGTACAAGTATGTAATTGACGTTTATGAAGAAATTACTTCAGTTGAGTAAATGTGGGATTTTACAAAGTATGTACAAATAGTTTCAGATGGTGTTATTACAATATTCTAGTTAAATTATTTTAATGATTTTGAAGAAATTCAAATAGCATCAAGTCATATTCTATCCGACGCCAAAAAAATCACATACAATAAAACATGGCTCAGGACGGAAAACGACAACCTCAGCCCCATGAAAATCGCTGAACACGTTAAGAACGATGGCAAAAGCGCAACAATTAGGCAGAGAACACAGCAACAAGACAATACGCAGTCCCACGAATTATTCCGTACACCATCTGGTCGTACAACGAGCGAATTAAATGCTCGCTCGCTCGAACTTGAATTAGACAAACAAATTGACAGAAAGCGGCTAGTGCCACCACGCACGCCGAGAGAACCGACTGTCCAGACATAGAGTCAGCAAGCTGTAGCTCGTGAGCCAGAGCTGGTTCTATTGATGACTGCATCTGGGTCGCAGATAAATTTTGGCTGACATTTCTGAACATGATAGAATGAAATACAGTAGAATAGTTAAGAACGAAGAAGAAAAAAGACATAAAAGAGACAGTTAAGAGGGTATGAAAATTAAAAGAAATACAGTGAGCATGGAAGATAGAAGTCCCAAAGACCTATATCTATAGCTAAGATAAGCAAACAGTGCCTCCCCCGGGGACCCCAGTCCCCATAGCAAACGATGGCCAGACCAAATTGACCTAATCCGAATGCCAATCCAAGTCTCCTGAGGGAATTCTTAACACGCGTAAACGCAACGACCTATAATCAGTGTTTTAAAAATTTCATAGTCCTCCCAGAAATATTCACCCTCTCTCTTCTCTCTTAGACAAAAAATTTCTCGACAGCTAGCCCAGACCGTATGCATCAACAGGGCATCACATCACAACACTCTACAAACACCAGTGGAAGTCCGGTGCGTTGCAGCAGAACTTACCCCAGCGCGGGTGACAGTGAGGGAGTAGTGCAAGGGCGCCGGGGCGACTGTGGGGCACACGCAGCACACGACGCTGGCGGCACTTTGAGCCCCTCCGTCCCCCATCACCGACACCTTCACGCCGCACTCCTCCAGTCGGCCGCGGTGCACCTCCAGCACGTCACACATGCTGCACAAATTGTCGCCAGCGTCAGGAGGCGGCGGGGCATGAGGGCTCAGCTCTATGAATGCTGGGTCTGTCGTCATGAATGTCAGGTGTTGGGTCATTATGAGGGGTTTGGTGCAGGTCATAAATGGGGAGTTTGTAGTCATGAATGTCAGGTGTTGAGTCATTATGAGGGGTTCGGTGCAGACTATAAATACAGAGTTATTCTTTTTCAATCCGGCGATGACGATTCCATTCATTTGTTGTAAAATATAGCATACATAATAATAGATGGAAAATTAAATATTTTGCTATCCCTATGCAGATCAAGAGATAGCAAAGAACAGAAATAGAAACTCTAATAAACTTCAAAATAGTTTCAGCCCTTCCCTCACACCAAGGGGCCTCCACCAACCCCTTCCTTCGGCACGCCAACATGCTAACATTTCTATCAGAGAGAAAAACTTAAAAAGATTTCAAAGACTTCATCATTGCACAGGCTAGTAGTAGTCCACTTGCAACTAGCTAGGAGAAAGTTGACGGTTATTCTACGATGAACAATTTTTGTGACCGTGTGACTCTTGAGATGAAGCTTAACGAAAAAACTCTGGAAAACCAAGGCACATAGAGCTTGACTTTTGATTTCAATCTTTACCACCACAACCCTCCTGCTTCACAGAAAGCAATGGGACTAATAACCATTGGCAGCACGAGACCAGAACGCAAAATTATTGCCAAGTCTCTTGTATGAGTTTCAAAACGTGCTGCTCTTTTGAAAAACAAATTTTACAGCTAAAATACCAGCAGCACGTGTACATCATGAACAGAGGCTTTTTGGGCACTAAACTCCTACGACAGCAGCTCTGATGCCTGTGTGCTCATGTATACGAAAAATAACATTTCCGAAAATATTAGTTGGCCATAGCATAACATAGACTAACGTAACTAATTTAACCCTATCTCCAATGGCCTATCCTACTTCCCCTGAGGGGCCCATCCCAAAATGAAGGATGAAAGGCGTCAATCTACAGCAGGATGAGAGCTTGTCAACTTGTTTGGCCGAGTCCTCACCTCACCAATGGAACACTGAAGAGTTATTCACCTTCAGAGAATCTTCAAGAGAAAGAGTCCTCTCGAACATTTAACCAATTACTCTCGTATGAACTCAATTGTCATCGTCTGATGGACTCAATTGAGACATGATCTTGATCTAAACTGATTTGTCGTCTATAAAAGAACACCTTTCTAAAAATTCCAAAAATCGGACCGATATATTCACTAGTGAGTAGAAGACTTAATTCACAACGCGCTTATTAAGGGATATTCTCTACAAATTAGCAGGCGGTCAAGTCAACTTTTCCCAGAGACGTGACAACATCTGGAGAGCCGCTGGGTACAGCCTCACTCGTGCAAGGAGACTCCTGCGGCAGGCACGAGCACGACAGTGAGCAGGGGCGGCACAGGCCAGGGGTCCCCGCCCAGCTGCGTCAAGTGGCGGGGCTGAGGCCACAGCAGGTGCAGCTCTGGGCTCGTCACCAGCCGGGTGGGGGGCACGGTCGGGTTGTGGCTACCGCTCACCAGACGCTCGTACACCTGCGAGAATGTTTGTTGAACGTTGACGGTGGCGTGTTGAAGACGTTGATTAGGTTATAGGTTGTTAGTTTAAAGTGTCCTACCTACATGAAGAATGGTCCAAAGAGAGCAATAAGGAGGTACTATATAGAAAGGACTTTGGAAAACGTAGAATATTCACACGGATGTGCTCGTTCCCACACAGCATTTCCTGCGCTTAGAAATAGCAAGCTGAAAATTAAAAGCATGAAAAGATAAAAATAATCAGCGAAGAAAGCACAAAAATGGAAAGAAGCTATGTGGGCAAAAGACAGGAGTTCCGAAGGCCTATCTATGGCTGAAGTAACTTAATGTATCGCCCCCGCTATACATATGGTGGCCAGTAGGGTCTACTACTTGTCTTGCCTTCTCTTGCCTTGATTCCTGAAGTTCACTATCGCGGAGTCTCCTAGTTCCAGTATCAAGTACCAATCTTCATTTCAAGTACCAGTTTTCATATCAAGTACCAGTTTTCATATCAAGTACCAGTCTTCATATCAAGTACCAGTCTTCANGTTTTCGTTTTTATACTTGTCAGGTAGTTGTATTTAGATACCGATATTTAGCAGTGCTACGGTAGGCCTTAGTCCGTCAGCTTTGTGAGGAGATGCTGACATAGCAGGTTTCATTCTTAAGAGAGCCTCGAGCACATTGAGTCCCATTCAGTAAGCAGCTGACGTTCGACGAGATTGGTGTGCAGTTATTTAGAGACCCCGAAGCCCTTGTCAAGAAATTTCCACGTAAGTTTCGTTAATCTTGGTCGTTCAGTCGTGTAAAATTTACTCTGATCCACGTGACTAGTATCACAGGGCATGTTCATTACAACTTGTGGTTCAGATCCATGTTGGACGCCTAGAATGTGCAATTAATTAGAGACCCCGAAGCTCTTGTCAAGACTTTAACAAGTAAGTTACGTTAATCTTGGTCGTTCAGTCGTGTAAAATTTATTCTGATCCACGTGACTAGTGTCACAGGGCGTGTTCATTACAAATTGTGGAGTCAGAGAATTAGAATTGTGTTGGAATCAGATCCATGTTGAACGCCTAGAAGTTTTTTAAGAACTCATCTGAGAA
>VOMN01037688.1:0-12832 GCA_014899125.1 Orchestia grillus
GCACGACGATGGGAAAAGCAAAAAGAAGAGCGCGTCGTGCTACTGGGGCGGAGGTAGGACTCCCGAGATTTCTTCAGAGTAGGTTTTCATTGTCTGCTCAGGCCAGCGCCGCATGGAAAATGAACGTTCCAAAGTTCCATCTTCTCGCCTGACGTCATGCTCAAAGACGCTTGTTGCCTGGAGACATAGTGAGATGTTGAGCAATAACATTCGTTTTAGCATGATAACAAACTTAAACACTTTGACTGCGATTCTCCACGCAGGACATATTTCATGTCAATAGAAATTTCCGCTGTGAGTTTAAAATTGAAGGATTTGGCTGTTACAAGTTTGGCTATCCTATTCATTTTCCTCGTAATCTAAACTAGCTTATTCGAGTAATGAACACAGATTTTATAAAAGCTTAAAAATTTGAATTCATATATGTTGGAGTGCTTTCGTTACGTTAGGTTACATGATCGCGTGTACCATATATGGCGCACGTCGCAGTCAAAGTGTTGAATGAGCTAAGTGACACCTGTTGAAGCCTCACTGAACCTATTAGGGAAGAGCTAAGCCAACCCTCATGATTTCTTCACGTCTTTGTTTCATTTCTAGATGCTCCTGATGATGTCAATGGTGAACAGAGGTGGGCGGAGATAACGTAGGCATCAGGACATCAGTGACAGTACAGGCAATATTTTCTCTCGAGTTTACTTTCAATTTGTCTCGAAACAGAGTGGTGATGTCTAACGGGAGCAGACCGTCAGTTGTCAACTACTCGCATTCTCATACTCCCGCTCATAATTACCGTATAATGGATACCGTGGTCTCGAGCTAGACTCTTAATTTAAGTAATGTTTTCAACCACTCCTACTTGAGTTTTGTCTTGAATGTCTGTTTTATGACCTTTAATCTTACGCTCTGAAGTTCAGGTTATTACTTTAAACGCATGCCTGCAAGTCGTAACGCTGTAAATGGAAACTTCAACTTAACTTTTTAAATTCGATCTAGCAGTGATGTCCCAAGTCTCTAAATCGAACCTGAAGGTGAAATGCACCTTAACTGCCGAATGAATTGCCCTACTTTTGCCATTATCGAGGCTCTTAAATAAGTTTTTTCAAAGGATGAGTCTCCCAGGTATGCTATATATTCTGAACCGAGAGTAGTTTGTCTTCCCCTTGCACTCTCTACTTGCCGTACCAAACTTCTGGTTCGGTTTGCACTCGTCTGGCCGCCTCCACGTCATCCAGCCTGACGGAGCGTCATGAGAGATGCACAGCTCGCGCGCTGTGAATGAGGGACGTAAAATGACGAAATTGGTGCTCTCAGGTACGACGATTAAGATTTATATCTTTCTTTATTGCAGCGTTAACCTTTCAGGTACGGGGAGTACGGCGTATATCTTTCGTTATATCAGCGTTAACCTTTCAGGTACGGCTTATATAGTCGACATGTACGGCTTATATCTTTCGTTATACCAGCGTTAATCTTTCAGGTACGGGTGTACGGCTTATACTTTTCTTTACACTAGTGTTAACTTTTCAGGTACGAGGAGTACTGTTATACTTTTCTTTATACCAGCGTTAACCTTTCAGGTTCAAGAAGTAAGGCTTATCGACGAGTTACACTGGAGGGGTGTCTTCACCAAACCATCCGTGACAACGGAGTCGTGAGTACCTCTAAAGTTTATTTTTCCTCATTATTCGTACGCTTCAGTTCTCTCATCAGCTCGACTAGAGTCACCTTGTGGCTGATTCGGAGCACTACTGTAATATCGTTGGATATTAGCATGGCTGATTACTGTTCGCTAAGTTTCTACAATGTGCAGTAAATTCTGGTCGTTCATTGTTCTATAGTTGAAATGTGGGAAATGATGTCGTGATTCACCACTGCTTCTTGCAATCTGCCGTTCGTGGTAATGTGGACGAATATTGTTGCTAAAATATTATTGTCAAAGGTAAGAATATTTCCGTAGGTACGTTGGTTTTGTACTAATGACGACGGTCTTTCTTCGTCGAATTATTAAATGAGAACAATTTCTCGCTAATCAACCAATACTTGCTTGCAACGGAATGCCATCAGCGTAAACGCTTGAGCCGCCTTTCCTGGAACGTTGACGTCCACAAAACTAACCACGAATTACAGCTCAAGCAGCGCAAACTTGCCTCAAAAACTCTGATTATGCAATAACAGCTCGACACCGTAAATCTAAAGGGACGCTCGGCCAGTCACGAGCGCCTCCTCGCTCCTGCCGCAATAAATTCGGTGCTTGCGGCCGGTGATCGCACAGTAAATTCGATTTTGCAGGCCTGATACAGCGTCTCATATCCTGGGCCTTTGATTAGCTAGGCATGCGTGTTTACTGTTCATAAACCAGCGGCTTGCCGGTCAACGGCACTATTTTGATCGGCTCACGTGTTTATTTGATCGCTTGCAGCCCTTTGAATCGTGTTCCATAACTTCCTGTTCTGGTGTTCATTGTTTTACCTTGTATTCTAATGCCTTAACCGTCAATCTAGGAGCTCATTCATGCGTTCTATAAATTCAGCCTTGTATTTTAATACCTAAACCGTGCGTTCCAAAATGCAACTTCGTTCATTCTAAAATCTAAACCTACTTCGCTAAAATAGGAGACGCGTATAGCCATTCAATGAAATGAATTATTCCTTCGCCATGCAGGGTATAATTCTACCACGAGTGTATGTTTCAAGTTTAAGGAGTTAAGGCACTGCCATTAATCGTTAATGCAAACATCATGTTTTTGTACTTCATACGCACATAATCGAGCACAAAACAAAATTCTGCGTCTGACAATTCTGTGTTCATCACGTTTTAATTTTAAGGCTGTAATTTTACTAACTGAAAAACCAAAAGGTATACACTTTGTTTGTGACCAACTTTGAAATAGACTATTTTCTTTTTTTTCATTTTTTTTTCGTAAAGAGATTGTCCTCTTTGCCACACAGCAAAATAAGTTGGGGACTATGTGACCAACAGGCGAGGAACGGAAGCTTCCGATTAGTTCAATCAAGTTCAAGACATGAATTCCATTCTAATGGAAGCTTTAAGAAAACTTAAAGACAATACGTAATGGCTTGTTGTGTTGACTCTCTCGATTAAAGATTTGGGTAATTTTGTTCTTGAATTAGGATGCAATTTTCATGAGCAATAAATAACTAGAAAATGTATGTAAATTTCGATATTTATATAGATGTATTTGTATACATGTAGAGAACTAGCATATACATTTCAATTCTATTTAAAAACTTTTTCACCGTCTTTATTTTATGACATTCACTAAACAATTTTCTTGAGACTATTCTGCAACCTTTTTTTATGAAGCCTTAAATCAGTGAATTAAAATTCAGTTTGGCGTATCAGCCTAAGACCCTGGACATCATCTAGAATTGAAATACTCTATCAAAAGGAATTAAGCTGCATGACGATTTAACACTTCGACAGTGATGTGCGCGATGGGTAGGTCTATGCACGGTGAGCGTTGTGGTTAACTACTTCTAACTAAACTAACCAAGGCAGTTATAATATCATTACTTTATAATGTTACCACGGCTATCAGTCGACATGAAATTTTCCCTGTATGAAAAATTTCGTTCTAAGTGTTACTTCGCCATGAAATTCAAAGTAAGTATACATTTGCACATTAATAACATAACAAGTCAGGTACACAGAGAAGGATTTGTACTGATGCTTAAGGTCATATTAAGACCATTTTATCTACAATGAAACAAGTATTCAACATATTGCTCTATGCGAGTATTGATCACCTGAAAATTAGGAATATGCGGCGCCTGGGCACAAGTATTTGCACACTCAATTTTTGGCATATTTAGAAAATTTCGAGCTCTGGCTTGGGGTAAGGAGTACAGGTGGTCCACAGAAATTGGTTCACCCAAATTTTTAAACAGAATTCTTCACACGTTTCGCTCTAAGATAAGTTCTGCATCACTTCAATTCAATTCCCTAGTAAACAGTTGACGACTGACGTGAACTTGTAACTCCAATTCTTTGTGTAGGTCTGTACTGGTTGCCATGGGCTCATTCGTTACCTTACGCAGCACATAGCGTCGAGAGAGGCCCGCGATCTTGCGAGGAGCTCTGGCTTGTGGCAGATTGGAGATTGCTCCAGTCTCTCGATGCTCCCACTCTGCTCTCCAACAGTTGGGCCATGTTGGACATTACTCCAACTGTTGGATGTGGGACCATAACACGTTCAGCAATTTATCTAAAGGTTAACGCTCCATAACGAAGTCCAACTATGTGCTCTCGAATAGCTTAGGGTATTTCTTTGACTATTGTTATTGTATTCACCAAAATCTGACGAGGTAATGATAGTGCTCATCGTAACGTTTGCATTTCTTGTATTTTTGGAAGTTTTTGGAAGCTGTTTGGAAAGGTTTTAATAGAGATATTCAAATCATGCAAAAAAATAACGATGATTTAACATATCAATTTTGACCAAATTCTTTTGTCACATACACATTTTTACTAAGTTGATTTTCTGATTATCAATAAATTCTGTCCTGCTCTTTTCAATATTAAATATTCTGGTAAGTATATATTCTCTAAGCTATCCGTACTCTTCACCCTAAAGAAGTGTTCGAAAATTTTGATATATTCCAAAAATCGAGTTGTGCAATTGCTTTTGTCCTGCCACTGTAGAGATACTTGTACTGATCACTGTACTCCAGGCACTAGTGCACTGCTCAGCACAGCCAGTCAGGCACGGAATGACGGTACCCGCTCGTGGGGGTCTAGTGTACACACACGTGCATGGAGGACCGGCACGAAGAGTTTCTCGACTCGAACAGTTAAAGAATATTGAAACCTTGATCATATTTTGTATTGATCAACGAATTTTCATGTTTATAGACGAATTTCTACAGGTATTTTTAATTGAAGAGTAGTATGATGGTTGAATAGTATCGAGTAACTATTGATCAGGGTTTGAGTAGGGCGTACGTTAAGGTGATACTCAAAGGAGTTGTGGGATTTTATACTGCTGGGATTGTTAAGTGTGCTCTTAGCACTGCATTGGAACGACATTTGTTCCAAGTCCTAAATTGATTGTCTACGAAGTTGTGCAGCACTATGCTTGCTTTGCATTTAATTGCAATTTAAATCGTCATGCAATCTCGTTGCTTTCTATAGAGCATTTAATTCCAGATGATGGCTAGTGTGTTTAGCCGATAAGTCGAACTTAGTTTCAATAGAGTGATTTCATCGTAAAATTGTATTTCCGTATAGTCTTGAAAAAATAAGCTAGTGGATGACTCTCCAAATTCAAAGACGGTTGAAAAAGTTTTTGAATAAATTTAGTACGTAAATGACGATATTCATTTTCTTACATTATATAATACAGAAGGAGTTATGACGGGGTCAACTAGTGAGAATAGCAATGCATCAATATTCTTCTAATTCTAACGCAGATAATGCGCATTGCAATGCGTCTGTCGTTCCTACGAACTCCCGCATGAGTGAAGGCATTGTGGAGCGAATGAGGAATAGTAGCAGTAGTTAGGATACCAGCACTTTATTAACTCAGACTATTTCTCACCGAAATAGAAGGGACCATTTAGCATGGACTTACGTGAACGGGGAATCTATGCACGAGGTGTGTTCCCACGCAAGATCCCCTGTGAATAGAAAAAGCAAGATAAGAAGCAAAAGGAAAAAAGATGAAGAATCATCGGCGAAAAAGACAGGAATATAGAAAGAAGTAAAGTTTACACGAAAGATAGAAGTCCCTAAAGCCTAGCCATAGCTGAGGTAGCATACTATGTCCCTGAGGGGACGTTAGTCCCCATAGCATAAGATGGACAAACATAACTAACCTAACCGTATTGCCAATAGAGTATCCTATGTCTCCTGAAGTCAGAGAGAGAGAGAGAGAGAGAGAGAGAGAAATAAAATGATGGAATGGTCACCAGTGAAACTTTGCCAACGTGAACTTTTGAGCCCGAGACGCTGACAAATTGTTGTGCTGTGTCGGGTGTGGCGAGTGTTCTAAAAAACATTGGGTGTCTGTATAGTGTGTCTGCACTGCGCGTCTGCACTGCGCGTCTGCACTGCGCGTCTGCACTGCCTGTGCGCACCCCCCCTTAACTCGACGCTGCACACTAGCACGCCTCAGAAGCAGATGGAGTGGCTGCGACCAGCCTGGATTGGTGACTGCTGCGGAGACGCGCGCAAAATATTTGCCAAGTCCGGGCATGTTTATTGCTGCGCTCTCTGTTAAGGGCAATAAATACGCGGTTTTAGGGCGAGCTCGGGCCCGCGAGTTGTGGAGTGCGCGCGGCGTGCCATTTCGAACGGTCCATCGAGGCCATTCGGCATACATTCACCAGCATTCATCTGGGTATGCAGGACTTAATGTTTTCTCGATAACAAGTCTTAAGTTATTTCCCCCGCGTGCCCCTCTGTGGCGAGCTGAAGTTATGTGCTTCGGATACGCTCCTGGCGACCGTTTTTAGTGGTCAACCTCGGGTGTAATTCTTGCCGATAACGAACCAATAAGAAAGCTCGAGGGACGCCCGTGCCTGTTCCTAATGATGATGAACATGAGCGGGACTAGGAGTCGTATCTCGTTGCGAGCAAAATAAATATCTGCGTGTGACTGTAATAAAATAATATGCTCTTTTCATTGTCATGCTTAATATTTGTAGCTGGATTAATTTTGATTGAAAATTTATTAAGGTATATTCACAAGTATCTGAATTTCACTTTTATTTCTTGTGTGTTCTGTGAGCTGTTTTATTAACGGAATATCACGATTGGTGTTATAGCTTTAATAATTGTCGTGGAATTATTCTTCACGAAGCCTTTCAAAACATGATACTTGAAACTCGTGCAATATTTGATGCTATGCCTTTCAGTTAGTTATTTGCGTCAGGTTTTTACCCTGAAGGCAGGGTTCGAAGGCTTACCCAGCTAGGCAAGGAAGGGCGAGGATTTATTTTATTGAAAATAATTTTAACGTCACCATGAGGCATCTTAACAGGACGTGCGGCTCTATCTTCAGGAGGGTGTGAAAGAGGTGCGAGTTTTCTTCATTCAGTGTAAACGAGAAAATGAAGACATGATTACAATATAAATGAGATGACAAAGGGTAAATTAATTAGTTTATGGCCCCCGCTGAGAGCTTTATTTCTCGTACATGAGCGATCAGCCGTGTCGGCAGAGAGTCCAGCCGGGTCCGCCGCCTCGAGAGCCTTTCTCTTCTGGGTCTGTTCTCGTCCTGAGTAGCTCAGATACTTTTACGAGAGGAAGAGACTCGTCCGGCTATCACATAACAGCAATAATCGCGTGTTCTCTTCTGGGTCTGTTCTCGTCCTGAGTAGCTCAGATACTTTTACGAGAGGAAGAGACTCGTCCGGCTATCACATAACAGCAATAATCGCGTGTTCTCTTCTGGGTCTGTTCTCGTCCTGAGTAGCTCAGATACTTTTACGAGAGGAAGAGACTCGTCCGGCTATCACATAACAGCAATAATCGCGTGTTCTCTTCTGGGTCTGTTCTCGTCCTGAGTAGCTCAGATACTTTTACGAGAGGAAGAGACTCGTCCGGCTATCACATAACAGCAATAATCGCGTGTTCTCTTCTGGGTCTGTTCTCGTCCTAAGTAGCTCAGATACTTTTACGAGAGGAAGAGACTCGTCCGGCTATCACATAACAGCAATAATCGCGTGTTCTCTTCTGGGTCTGTTCTCGTCCTGAGTAGCTCAGATACTTTTACGAGAGGAAGAGACTCGTCCGGCTATCACATAACAGCAATAATCGCATGTTCTCTTCTGGGTCTGTTCTCGTCCTGAGTAGCTCAGATACTTTTACGAGAGGAAGAGACTCGTCCGGCTATCACATAACAGCAATAATCGCGTGTTCTCTTCTGGGTCTGTTCTCGTCCTGAGTAACTCAGATACTTTTACGAGAGGATGAGACTCGTCCGGCTATCACATAACAGCAATAATCTCGTGTTCTCTTCTGGGTCTGTTCTCGTTCTGAGTAACTCAGATACTTTTTCGAGAGGAAGAGACTCGTCCGGCTATCACATAACAATATTCACGTGTTAAATATTCCAAATCATTTAATAATCAGGATTCATTGGATTATCAAATCGAGACAGCTGGTTCAGTATTTAGGACACGACACGAAGTAAGGGATATCAGCTCGAGCATCGTCTGTATGATCGTTCAATGAGTTCTTCAAGTGTGAGGTAGTCGCTTGGCCCAGCAATATGAAAATATGACTACTTTGAAAATAGGATTCGCGTAGAGATAGGATCGTGTATTTGAACTTTACTGTAAGATGTAAAATACTAAAACATAATTAAAAAAATAAATTCCCCCAAAACAGATTTTTAGCACTGAGTAAAACCTTTAGTGAATTAAACGTACTTTCCTGATTTTGCAACCTCGTTAGCTTGCGTCTATTTCTTTCTCCCTGCTTCCCTGATGTTGGAAACACGAGTACATTTTCTGCTGTCCTTCTACTTTCAACTGCTATCCGAAAAAAATGGGAAGCGAGTAACGCAGTAATTTGGACGTCAACATTTCGCGGAATACACCTGGAAAAAAGGCAAAGTCCGCAAAGCGATTTCGTTTTCTGGGTAAACTGTTTTGCTGAGAGCAAGAATTCAAGAGATTGCTCCTAGTTTTGTCGGGGAGATGGAAAATTGAGACTCAATGATAAAACTTGAGTGAATTGCTGTGTTGAGACGCACAAAGTTCAGGCCGGCAATAACATCAACAAAACTTGTTGGGAGATCGTGTCCAGGATAGAATTACCTCCGATGGTAAAGCGATTAATGTCGCGTGCTGAGGACATCATCTGCTAAAGCATGATGTTAATCGTAAAATTTATTAGTATCCACGCCAATCATTTTTATTTTACGAATCCCATGACGAAAAATGTCATAATTATCTGACAGTGATAGTGCTCCAAAAATGGTGCTGTCACAGCTTTGTCCCAAGGTTGCGTCAGGGAATTTTTAGATTGGTTAATAATTTAAAACCCTTTGAAGAACGACAGCTTCTACATCATAGATGCCGAAGGAATGGCTCGTACCAGGTAAAATAAGCTTGACTGCGAGCCCTTCCGCTTGAACAATAAATACATGTAATCCTAGCCGACGTTTGGTGAACGTTCGAAAACGCACCGACTTTTTGCAGTTCCGAGTCTCACAAATGTTATCAGAAGGCAGGAATACACATCGTACTGAAGATATCTTTCAGTTTGGCCACGTTGGTCAATGGACTCGACGTCTACATTGTCCCTAGACAATGGCGGACTCCAAGCCTCTCAGATGTGTTTAATCTCGAAGCGCCGGATATGAACTCGGGAGCATCCTTCCTTCGCTTCCTATATTTCACTAATGGTTCATTAATTTCCAAAGCAATTTATGAGCATCATATCGATGGCAAAACGAGCTCGAAAGCTGAAGAAGAATCGTCATCAATTTAAGAGTTTGTGAGCAGCTGATAAAATCTCTTTAATTTAGAAATCTTTCGACAACCAAGAATGCATTCGGAAAAACTCTTCGGAGGAAAATGCTTGGAATTGTTACTAACCAGCGCTTTATTCCGGCATAAGGTTGTGGCGAGGAACATTATTATTCACTTTTCCAGCGATCATATTTCATGCCGACTAGTCCGTCCTTATAAACATGATCTAATCAGGATTTGAAGCTCCTTGTATGTTTGTATGGTTACCCGCTCAGCATGAGCCGCTCTGGCAACGCAAGAATCAAGTCTCCGGTATTGGCAGTAGTAACAGCCGAAAATTTGTCACACGAGTCAGTAAAACTTATTTCGAAGAAAAAGTTTATGGATTAATTTTCTTGTTCTATCTTTTGGATGTAGAAAGTCCTTTATTGTAGATTGGGAGAGATGTGGGTAGAACCTTTATTATTCCACCACGTTTTACCGTTGGGTTTTAAATGCCTTACAACTACCGGTGCAGTGGGGGATGTGAGGAATGTGTGGTTTAAACTTCCTTTCCCNGAGGCCATCACGTTCACCACTGCACCATGGAGCCCACTACTATTAGAAATTCTAATTTTCATGAGGATTCCTACAAGTTTAATTTTGTCGGTTTCTATGACGGATAAAAGCTTATCAGAGGTATCCGTGTTTACTTCCTTGGTACAGAAATATTTATTCAACATCTTTCTGTTATAAATCAAGCGAGCATTCCGTGCACCTTAGCTCCTGTTCAGGTATGGTCGATTTTTCATTTGTGTTTGGTATTCTTTCCATAAATTCTTGTGTAAAATGAGGAGCTTGCTGTCACAGTAAAACCCCATTGGAACAGATACGGGCTGCACCCAGTACATGAAAATTGTATTCTGAAAATCAAGAAATGTTTCAGATTTCTTCTCTTTTCGTATTATAAAAGAATTTAGTTCAAAGCCCAATAACAGTAACAGCTGATTATGTTTCATAATCTTAAAACTGCAGTAGGAAGAATTGTCGATATCGTAGTCACTAATAATTTCAGCTAACCAAATCAAACTTACCATTAGATATTCGAAGCCGTGAGTTAAACTTGCGGCAAAGTTCTCTAATTTCAAACTTTAGGCCAATATCAGGAAAATAAAAACCTTTGACATTACGGGACAAATTCGTGCAACACGCGATATGGAACTCGCTTCTGCACACCTGAGTGGGTTGTCCATCAGTGTTGTAGTGCTAGGGTCCTAAGTTTATCTGCATGGAGATTAAAGTTGACTGAATGCCTACTTTTTGAAATTCTTTTTGCAAATCACTTCTTCAAGAGTTTGTTGACACATTTTCCGAGCAAAATATTCGCGTGCTGAACTGATAAATTTATTCAGGGATTTTTCATTTTACGTCTATTAACTCTGTATTCGATTATATATCCACCAGACATAGTTCGATCTTTCAGAAGTCTTAGCATTTATTTAAAATATCCATGTACCGATCTTTATCACGTTCCACGAAGCGATCAATAATGGGTCTTAATGTAGACTTGATACATTTGAAATACAGTGCGCCAAGTCGGATTGCAGAGCTTCGGCAAGTGCTTCTAATTAGTGAGTTGAATTTGCTTCGAGGGCTGGGGATGGCATAAATGATGTAAAATTACGCTTGATACCCTGCCAGATCATTGCAGCCGTTGTATGACACACGGCTCGGTCCATCGCCTTATGAAGAAATGGCTCAGCTTCTGAAATGTATTTCGTATCTCTCTGAGTTCAGTTCAAGTAGGGCTCATTAAACCGGTAATTGAAGGAGATCAAGCTCACCGGAATAATTTTTGAAGAAATTTTTGCAGGGAAAATAATTTCTAGATTCATTTACATACTTACACCACAGAAAAGTCTTCCGTAGTCTGCACCCAATTAGGAGTCACATTTATAACTTTGAGCTGCGGGAAATAAATATTCGAACGGTCAAGCCTAACGCAAGATATACAAAAATATCTCGTGGAAAATTTAAACTATGCGAGTTGATTTGAATGCTGCTCTTTATCCGATTGGTAGATTGTGTTTTCCTATGGCCAAAACTTTGTTCATAAGCTTCGACGTTCCTCTTCCCTTGTCATCATATATTTATTAAGAAGCGTGATCATCTTCTGAAAATCATTCCGAGGTACGCATTGCATCATTTTCCAAACTCAACTCGTTTTTAAGCAATTGTAGTTTTACCATCACCGACCTTCGCCGGAAAGAGGGATCCAGAGGTTATTTCAGCTGTACACCACAAATGTAATTGTAGCTCAAATGAATCCACTTGGAACAAAACCATTCGTGGCTTTAGTCAGTGCAGATCAGAAGCCGACAACGGCAATAAGCGGCCATGTACGCCGACCAGTTTCTCGGGGCATAACTTTGCTCATTTGAACGATCTCGGAGGTCTGAAGTTCAAATGAAAGCAGGACTGGGAAGCGTTCAGTCAACCTTGGGGTTGACTCTACCGAGCGGATGCGATCCCGCACCAAGATTTCGAGTTTGGCTCTCTTTTTTCTGGACGTTAATGTGTAATGCCGACGCGTGTTACTTCCTTTGTGAAATGTCGATAAAGAACGCTAGGGTCATATCATAGTGCGTTCCCAGTTATGAATTCGAACAGCATTTAACCTATCAATGAAGAGCATGCATTTTCAAGCTGACTTGACAATAAAGCCGGATAAGAACGATAGGTACAGAAAGTTATGTTAATAGATGCCTTATTGGTTATACAGTGTCTCCAAATTTCCCTACTCAAGTTACATATGCTTGAACTGTAGGAGTGATGTAAAACTAATTTTTTTGGATTTGCATTTTTAGTAGCGCAGGACTTCTACCCGTACTCTTTATGGAATCAATTGATTTCAGTAACTGGCAATATTTTTTTTGAATCTTTTTCTGCAAAGGACCTAATAATGTCTACATAGTTCCTAAAAAATTTGCAAACTTTATTGAGAAAGATACTTAGTAGTTTACAGGTTAATTAAGACGGTAACTACCCTGTAATGAACTAACTTAACATGAATGCGAAATCGATTGCAGATTAGCCCTTTACTTCCGTATGCACTCGTTTAAAGGATTTTTGTACATGTAATTTGTTCATCATTGATAGAAATGTTTTTGCCATCAAGAAATATTGTCCAACTGTTTTTATTTGCTCAACACCCAATGGCGCACAAACGTTCCCTCAAGCATAAATGTATTTAATATATAAAAACGTTCATACACTCGGAAATGATTCTGGCAGTAAAGTGTTAATTATAGGTGCGATTCGCAACCGGCCCAGATACGAGTCGCAGCCGGCTCAGGTGCGAGTCGCAGCCGGCTCAGGTGCGAGTCGCAGCCAGGCGCAGGTGCGAGTCGCAG
>VOMN01037689.1:0-38176 GCA_014899125.1 Orchestia grillus
TGCACAGCGCCCGGCCTGCACTGCGCCCGGCCTGCACAGCGCCCAGCCTGCACAGCGCCCGGCCTGCGCTGCGCCGGGCCTGTACTGCGCCCCAAGTATCCTGCAAGGATTTCAGCACCCTTTTGAAAGTCGAAATTAGTTACCAAAAGTTAACGCTTACTTAAGAGAGCCATGAGTAAATTAGCCTCCAGAGATGCTCAGCTGATGAGCGGGTTTGGTGAAGAGCAAGGACAAGGTTTCGGCAACGAGCGAAATTTCACAAATTTCCAAGGAAACTCTGAGAGAAGGGTTAGGAAAATTGCGAAATAGGCAAAATTTTCCATTCACTCACTTGATTCATAAAGCTTGCATTGCTAACAAATATTTGTACAATGACTTCTTTCAATACGTTTCCACCAAAAAAAAAAGTTTTTTCCGGGAAAATTATTCACTGAAGCATTTTTGTGCGTTTTGTACAACACATACGTGTTAACACCTTTCGCTCCCAGATTTCAATACTGGCCTAATATTCAGATTTGACGGTGAAAATGTTAAGTATTTTCAGTGTATTGACTACACTGCACAGCATCTTCAGCATTTTCTGATCAAAATTGATGTGTTCAGTAACTTGTATCCAGATAAAAATGTGCTCTTTTTCAATGTACATTTTCAAGATTTTTCTTCCGCAAATTTCGTATTCACAGATTTAAAAATGATATGATGTGCTCAGTTCTGCCTCAGACTTAGAGGAGTTCTGAGGCAGCGCTCATACAACCACAGTCGGTGCGGTAGGTTCATAGAAGTGGGAAGCACGTAGTGGCACAGAAAAATGGGAACTTTTGAAAAATCCATTGAAAATAGAGAAAAATAACCATAAGTAATATTGACAGCAATTGAATCGTAACAACTTGCTTATTAAGAGACACAGAAATCCAAATTATCAGTGTTAGAAAATTACGTCCTTCTCTACGTATGCATTTTTCAAATCTGCTCTGGATGTTCCTCATCGATTGCATACGTACAGGAGGACGCCAGCTACAGGACGTGATTTTCAAACATTGAAAATTTGGATTACTGTCTCTTAAGAGGCAAATTGTTGTGATTACAAATGCTATGAATATTTTTTTGTTGGATTTTTTATTATATTTTTAAGTTCCTTTTTTTTCTGTCACCCTGTATTTCAGTTGCCCGATTTCATTCATCACAGTAGCCCACTTATTGTCATGTTCCTTAGTATCAAACCTTAGCAGCATTCAGTGAATGAATTGGGCGTTGATACCCAATTTTCCACTGATAATTACCCGTTTTCCGCTTATGATTACTCTGATTTTAAGTTAATAATTACATCAATCTTCCTCGTGTACATTCAAAGTCAGTCGTAAAAAAATTCGACTCATGAGATGCACGAGTTTCAGGAATTATCGGTGGCCTCACTGATTATTATTGAACACTACGGCACTGGGAAAAGCGATTTCCTCTTGAGACGATATTACTACACCGATATTTTCTGAAGAGCTGAAATTTTTTTACTTCTATTAATGGCGATGCAAGCCACCCAAGTGTGGCTCCAGATTGCAGCAGTTCAACGATAATTTTCATCCTTTATTCAATCCAGAGAGAGGGTGACGCTCTCAGCTGTATGCGTGTGACAGTATGTGGTGGAATTTTAAATATTTAAGTACTTCCAAATAGGGAATTTTGTGAATTCCTCATTAACTTGATGTGTAGATGAAATTATTTTATTTTTGAGGAAACGTCACGATATATCTTCTGTCAACGATGCATTTCGAGCAGCGATATATTCTGGATATGTGCTGACGATGTGCTTCAGGTGAATCAAGGCTATGCGCCTGTTACCTGTCACCTACAGATATATCTAACATTACGAGATCCAACATAGGCGTTAGAAATTTTGGGTATCTTGAGTTGCAACAACTTGTCCCTTGTCTCGAAGGACAAGTCCCAAAAATAGCAGCCCTGCGGTGCCAGTATTTGACCCAGGACTTGGCCTTAAGGGGGCCTTCCCTCTCAGGGACGGAGCTCTTATCACCCTCTCTGGGACGGGACGGAGCTCTTATTACACTCTCAGGGACGGGACGGAGCTCTTATCACCCTCTCAGGGACGGGACAGAGCTCTTATCACTCTCCTTTCGCCCAGGTCGCCCAGGTCGATCTATCCTATCTGTGATTCGTGGTCCCCAACTTTTCTAATGTCAGGGCCATGTAAGGGTTGGTCGCCGTCTCACTTGCGAATTTAATTCTACATGTCCTAAGATTTACTTTACGTCACTCCCCATCTTAGCCATTCTACACCAAGCGTAATCGTATACCACGTGAGGTCACTCTAAACACTTGAACAAATTTTTTACAGCCTTCCCAGAATAATGCTTTTTCCCTCTAACAATATACACTTGTATCGGGTTTCTAGCCTTATCCTACTTGAGTCCCTAAGTTTTCCAGAGCCATTAAAAGGTATCTTATACTTCCAGCCCACTCAATGTCAGTCAATACGACTGTTGTGATGAAGTTAATTGGAAAATTTTTCGCTGTTCCAGTTTTGATGTAAGGGCAAAATAGTCAAGTTGCAGTGCCAAAATGTATAATAGAATTTCTTAACCCTGCGAAGAAATAAAAGTCAACTTCCCCTATACTGTCCAAGAAAATCATAATTATTCATATTTTTCGTTTCAATGTTGAGGCAGTAAAACGTGAATTACCACTCCGAAAAAATGTTATTAAATGACGTACAAATAGACCAATTGTAATTAGCTGGCTTTGGTGTTTTCCTCCAGCACTAATTTCAGTGGGCCGTTTTAAATTTGCACTAGTTGAAATGAACATTGAGAACTGATTCGTTTGCCTTTTTCATGGCGCTCTAAGAAATACCGTTTTGTTTCTATAAAGCGTTTTCCATTTTTTTTCATAGCTGCAGTTATTTAAGACCCTGCGAAAGCCATCGATCTAGCTCACATGAGCTATGGTTGACCAGGAACACCCTCATTCGTCTTACTCCTGTCGGCAGCCCGAGCTTCGAATATTTTTCCCTTCCGGCGTTGAGTTGTCGTGGGACGGACGGAAGCACGAGCGGTAAGCAAGGCGAAGACGTCCGATACTGAGGATATAAATTGTGTGGTCCGTCTACTTTGCTAACCCCAGCAATGTGATATAAATTGGCTTATCGCTGAATGCCGCCCAAGTGTTTGGGATTTTGAGTAGCGTCGGCGTTAAAGGTTGTCCAGAATTTGGGTTATTAGAAGATGAATATGTAAAGGAGTTTTGCGTTCAATATGACGTTTCATTCCAACGACAAGTTTACTATTTTCTTCCAGTTCAGTGTGTGCTCTTAGATTATGTTTTTTTTTGCATGGAATTCCAACATTAACAGAAACACGTTTTATGAATATTTCGCGAACGAAAAGTGTGTGGCAGTTACGTTTCTCCGTGCTCGCGAGTAAAACCTTACTGGAGGTATTCACTTATAGCGTTAGTTGGCGAAAGATTTTGCAGCAGTTGCCTCGTCTTTGCAGAGCAATTGTAACGTTTTTTCCCTTTAAGATAACTCCAGTAGTTCTCCACAACTGATTTTTTAGATAGGAATAAAACAAATTCACATGATGCCTTCTGTACAGTTCACTGTTTCAAATCCCTCTTCATTCTTCATTGATAGTGCGAACGAAAACCTTTGCAAAAGTAGCTAAGAACTTGAAAAGCTCAAAATGTCGCATAAATAATAGGTGAAGATGTACACTTTGAGTGTCCTTCTTAATAACTTTGTGTCAATGTATAGAAAGGAGATATTCAAAAGATATTCGTATTTAGAGAAACCACGCGATCACGATGAGCGTTTATCGCTGCCTTCATTGTTTCGGGCCCCAACCCACCTGAATTTAGACATGAATTTGTGAAGGCTGTTCTCCCCCAGGGTTCTTATTTTACTGTATCAGATTCAGTTTCCCAATTCTCTATTTTCTTTTTTCTAAGCTAGCTCTTAAGAGTGGGTTTGAATAGCACGTATATTCATTCTTTCTTCTTTAGTGTACACCGTTAAGTTAAATAACTACGTGATACTAACTCTTTTAAGAAACTTCGTTTATGATATCATCTATTTGCCACAGCGCAGTCGTTAAATTTCACGCCAATGGTGTGGTCTGTGCAACGGAAAACCCTTTGAAGTTTTAAATATATAAATCAGATGCATAAAAAAGTTTTACCTCGAATTAATACTTCAGTAAGCGTTTATTGAGCCTCCCGTAATTCGTTTTCAATAATTTTAACAACCAGCATTGGCATATTTAATAAATCTTTAGTACGTAATCGTAGTATAAGAACACACTCTTGCAAACTGCCGATGTTTATATTTCCAAAGTTTCGCTGCAAACTGAGGAAAATAGGACAGAATTGTCACATGCCCGTGGCAAGTTTCATTCATTGAGAGATTTTACATGTAGTCACTGGTCAGTTATAGCATTGGCTCAGCTGTCAGCGGCCCTGTCAAAGAGCAGCCGTTGTGCCCGGCGGGCACCCCCGTGTACTTATTTTGCCATGCCCGATTTTTAACTCCGAATTGAGTAGGGGCAGCTCGGAGTTCTCGCTCAGGCAACCAAGATCCGTGCGATTTTCTCCGCTGGTTGGGCAGTTAATCAACATGCAGAGTCGTGTTTTAGCGAAATTTTAAAAGAAGAGATCTTTTGTGAATAGTTCACCGTGATTGTAGTCTACGCACAGTAGTCCCATTTGTCAACAGGCATAAATATGCCTTGCTTGAATGTGTTCAATCTGAGCGAAATTCCTCATTCATAAGTCTTTTTGTAATTCTATAGATTAATTGCACTTGGTTTCATTGCTAATGTCTTACTTTAATTTATTTTGATATATACTTGCGAGTAGTTTGATTCAAAACAGATTCAATTACTATACAGACGTATCTTTTTTTGATATTTTTCAGTGTTTTTTCAACTTGGAAGTGCTTCGGAACGGAATCTCCCAACTCCTGCAACTTTATCTCATAAACCGAGAAAAGGAAGCCTTCGGCTCTCGCTGCTGGCAAAACGGAAGTCATTAGTTGAATTTAGGCCTCTTGGGCGCTTCATTTTCATCCTAGACGCTGGCAGGCAGACGGCACGCCTAAGCCTCGTTAGTCTCGTTTGCATGTCGAATATTGCACTCCTTCGGCACACGAAAAATTGAAATTCCCGCACTGGAAGTTAGATGGTGCCGTGACAGATAATTCTGTACTATATTCATTTTTTTAAACGAAGATGGAATGTAACTTATTGTCCGCTATATACCGATTTTAATTTTCAACTAATATTGTTCACAAGTTCACAAATTGGCTGCTGGGAGCGTTCGACTCAGTTGGCAATTTGTAGAAATTCTCTGATGGGTGACAGCATGTTATCGAACGCCTGTTCAAGCAGCGGTGTGACACCACTGAACAGGTTTTTTCACATGACAGTGCCTAGCACGAAGAAAAATTTAGTTGTCAATTCATTTTCCTAAATAAAGAGAAAAATACCCCTCAGTTCATGACGTTACATAGCGAGGAATTTTACAAGTTAGTAAAGCGATGATTGAATAATTGAAAATGAACAGCATTACTTGTACTGAATATTTTTTCACGACTTCGTGAATTAGACCTGTTGGTACATGAGCTAAAAAATAATAACCATTTCACCTTCACTGTTAAAAAACACAAAGTTCCAACGAGTATAGCACTGTTAGCGCACGTCTAAAGATTGTTCATGCATTGCAGTTAATTCAATTTCCCTTGGTTTTGAGAGGCACTGTTTTATCTGCGCCAGTTCGCTGCATTTCACTCCAGTTCCAGATGCCACGTTCCATTCTATTTCTCGCTCATTACTCAGCAATAGAGAGAGACTCGCTGCACAACATAGGGGCGACAACGACCAGCCAGGCCTCGACCAATGACCGTCGTCAACGATGAGTGGCAGGCGTCGATGTGCTCGATATCGGTCGGTCTTGTCACGCAGCTTTGCATATTAGTGCATTTACTTTGGAAACGAAAGACTGCTGCCTAAAGCGTGGAGAAAAACGAATCAATCACAGTTTCAATCTCGAGTCTGTTCCATAGGGTCTCAGTACAAAAATATAAATAACAGTCGCTATTTTGTGTCTGTTCTTCCAAGTCACACAACAGAAAAAAATTAGTGTTTGTATAAACTTTGTTCTTCAAGTCAAGTATAATTGAAATCTTGGACATGAGCTCTGGTAACACCATAACAAGTAAATTTGAACTAATGTTGTTGATTTACATGTTTTTATTTTTAAATCTCGTTACCTACCAAAGTGCACTGAGAAGTAATCAATCGGCTGTCGGTAATTGATTATACGTAATAATGCGCATTGTGGGGAACGCACATACATACAACTTTATTTATTCATTTCTTGCATGATTAAAATTGGCCCCAAGATTGAAATATGCATAAATGGGAGGTTAAATTTATGGGCACATTTTCAAGTTGTTAACAATCCTAATGAAATTAACACATTCTACTATATTTCATGACATCGCTCCTGATGTGGGAAATTCAACTGGCAGCTTTTATTGCACTCTAGAACTAATAATTTCTGCGTTCACTGGATAAATTATTTCGCTATTTTCATTGCGACGTGTACCTATTTTTAAAAATTAGACGATGCAAACTGAAGACAACTGTTCAACAGTAGAAAAAAAACGAATAATCGAGCTGTAACCTCGTAATGAACACGCCTGCAACCTACAATGAGCTTGTGTTATGACCTTCCCGTGATATCCTCCAGCGCGTTGAAGTAAGCTGAAGTGCTCGTCACCTCTCACAGACGTTTGCTGATCTCTGATTTTGTTTTGATGCGTCAGTGTTGCTCGTGATGGTGAAAACCGTGCTGACATTGTCATCAACTGTAAATGATTACCTTCATGTAAGTAGTGGGTTCATTACTTACCATTTCTCTCTGGTCTATAACAGTACCACATGTTACATATTTATACGATTACGTCTATGCCTACTTATGCATGAGTGGCTGCGTGGTCAAAGTATTAATGAATTGGTGAGCTCGGTTTGATAACTCCCTTGTAGCGCAAGACCTACATTTGCTTCTCGATGTGTTGGATGTTGTCGGGGAACACCGGCGAACTGTGTGACGACACTCAAAACTTCACAGCAATTCACCAAAGTTGGTAAAAACTTAGTTTGTTAAATTTTATTGAAATTTTACAAGTTTAACATAGGTAGCAAAAATAATTACACTAATCAGTAATTTATCACATCCATCACCCTTTCTCTCCAGCTTCAGATATGAGGCTGTAAATTAAACAAGGCCAATTTAGATTTCTTAAGTAGTCAATTTTAAAATTTTAAGCCAAGACTTAGAAAGTTAAGCCAAGACTTGGTCAAAATTTGGGTAAAGTCAAAGAAAACTTTTCGTTGAGCCTTTTAAGTTAACGTGCAACTGAAGTTTTTCTAATTACATATTACTGTTAGGCAATTCAAAATTTATGAAATTAATTAGCGCTTCGTGTACGGATTTTCGCCTGAATAATGTGGGAGAGTTATCGGTTCGCAGCTGTGAAAGTAGCATCTCCCCACATTTCTGCTCGTCTGTTTAGTGGAGAAACATTGAAGAATATCTAAAGATCGTGAATAGCTTAATGCTTTATTGGTAAGTTTTAGTGTAATTCCTTAGATATCTGAATGTGAAAACACACTAAAACTGCTCACAGTCGCCCTGTAAAGCGGCTGGCTTGGCAGAAGAATTTATTACTACCGTCTTTCATAATGTTGCCGTAAAAATGCAGATTAACCAGCGAAATGTACTGACGACGACGTAAATTCTTCACGGCACCCCAATATTTTACCGGACTTTATCGACATATATTCGAAACCATTCTTTCTTTTATGCAATTTACGAGGTCTTTGTACGTTGCAAGTCTAGCCAAACGTTCATATCTTTTGCTGCAAGATGACTCGCTTGAAAATGAGCCTCGAATGTGCTGGAAAGTGGAGGCAAGAAAACATGAAGGATGCTAACCAAAGACCGATATCAATACAGATCAGGCGTGTACCTCACACACCTGAACTGCATCCATTTCCATTGGACACTCAGTGCTCTCAGAACTGCCTTCTCTCTCGATCAAAATTGCAGACAGACAAATAGTCTGTAAGGCGAGGCAACACAGGCCTGTGCGATGCAATTCACCAAGCCTACTGAGCTCGTCGACAAATTCCAGGCGGGAATGCTTGTCGGAAGGCTTATATTGATTGGAAGTCATTATTTCTTGCTTTTCTTGAACGTACGGATTCTCTTTAGTGGTTAATTGTTCAATATTATGAATACAATGATGATAACTGGAAATAACTAATTTGGTGACGCAGAATGAAAATTTATTCGCAAATTTTTCAAGCCATGCTGGAAAATGCATTTTCAATGGCTTGAAAATGCATTACAGTTCGTATGAATAAATGCTCACTAATAAATGAAATTTAGAGGAATGTTTTCAAATTTATACCAGAACACAAACACTAGCAAATTCATACGGGTTCACTCACAAGGGGAAGGACTGCGTATCACATACACAATTTCACACTGGACTNACACTAGCAAATTCATACGGGTTCACTCACAAGGAGAAGGACTGCGTATCACATACACAATTTCACACTGGACTCAAATTTCATACTATTATTCAAGCGTAATAGTCTGACTCATTTCTCCAACGTCACAATATTTCTAAAAAAGGGAGATCATTGTTGTCAATGTCTGTGCGTGAAACTTAGCGTACGAGCATGTTGTGTGTTTTGTATGGCGGTGTAATAACTGTAGTACTTACCATGTACCAGGTGGTATAGATGGCGATACAACAGTATTAACCGTGTTCCAGCTGGTGAAGATGGCGATATAGCAGTATTAACCGTGTTCCAGCTGGTGAAGAAGGCGATACAGCAGTGCAAACTGTATTCCAGCTGGTGAAGATGGCGATACAGCAGTATTAACCGTGTCCAGGTGGTGAAATATTTTTACCCATAAAAATGTCTCATGCAAATACGAGCGATTACTGAGAGCTTCGTTGCGTTCGGGAGCATGTCAGCGTGAAATTTTTAATGAACATGAAATCGTCAAGTGCAATCGATTTCATTCTGCGTGAGAGCGTACCTGGCATGATGGTTGGTAAGATGCAGGAAAAGATTTATTTTTATCAGAGTCAGGTTTCTCACCTAATTTAAAAAAGCAACTCTTTTGCTTTAGATTTTTCTTCTACATGACACGTGACATTATTTTCGAATTATTAGACACGAAAGTTTGAGCAGGCGTGTACTAGAGAGCATAGTCTTGTTGGCCTGTAATGATGTAGTGGTAAAACGGTGCTGTTGAAAAGAACTGAAAACCATACACATTGGAACTGACTGATTTCAGTGACAATGAATAATTCGAAGTAGATTATAGGCTGCGTGATATCTAAGTCAGAATGCATATACACTACCACCTACCAATGACAAACATTGGGTCAAAAAGATGACTACTGGCTGCCTAAATATGAGCCAAACTAATTTCAAGTAAACATGCCAGTATCGAACTGAAATGAACCATGTCACGTACACTCCATGGCCGTAATTCGTAACAATATGAAAACTGCCAGTGGTAATACCTAAGTTTCGAGCCTGCACTAAGAGATGTGTTTTCTTATAAATTAATAATGATGTATTTCGCCCAACTTGCCGATCGAAGACAACATCAATAACGACGTCATGCAGCAGAGCGATCTCATTGGTGTCTATTCTGTCATAATCTGATTTAATCAGGATCCTTTCAGTCACTGTTCTGAGGCAGCCCCTGATTTATTATCATGGATGATGATGCCGGCAGCTGATTGCAGTGCGTAGTTATTATATTATACCAAAATAACCTCACGCTCCAACAGCTGCTATGTCTCGTCTTTCACAACTTATATTGTAAATTGTACGCTAGTGTCGATGGGAAGTTGAAAGTGGTCGTGAAAAATGATGGTTTTTAATCTTCAGCCATGATGTACATATGCACCAAAGCTATTGTTGAGATATTTTTCTCATATTGCAAAAATTTACATTGGCTCCACTCCAAACACTAGCTAATTTATTTCCCGTGAGCCCAAACATGAACTTCCAATTAAAAAATCACCCTGATAGTGATGGATTGTATTTAAATTAAAATCTCATATTCTCATATTGACTGTTCATATTCGATATTAAAATAAATCTTCGATAACTAATTTTTCTACTCCCTGTCATTTTGGCAGAATGTTTTATTGAAGGCTTTCCTCGCTGAGGGCCAAGTTTCTCGTTAAAAAGCGATCGTTCTTTTCTTACGGCGATTAGATTTGAACTGACGGGCTCGCTACATGACTAAAATGGAAATTCATTTCAGGGTTAAAATCCCACAAAGTCCCTCGCCGAAATTCCTGCTTTTGAACGAGCAATGTAAAGTTCAAGGAAAAATTAGCCCCAATTTAAAAAATTTGAGAGAAAGAAGCGGTTCATTATCCAAACGCACGCTGCTCATAAACTTTTAACAAGCCTCACTAAGTTCTTAGGAAGCCGAACTTTGAAAGAACGGAAAGTCCCTCGCCCAAAATTGAACGAGAAATATTAGCCTGAGGATTAGCTAACGCCTTGCTCGACTCGGGTAGGAGATGATTGAGGAACTCATTATAAAATCCTAATGACATCAGAAAGCCTCCAGGGTGAGAATATATTAATCAGATTCTAGTCGAACAGGGTAATCTTCGTACTTTGTGATGCCATTCACTGCTTAAGGCCAGGATTAAATTTTTTGCCTGTAGAATTTATTCGTAAAACTGCATGTGTTCTCTGCAAAAGCTATTTTCAGACGCCATAGCTCTCGGTGCAGCCATCGTTGTCGCTCCAGAACACAGCAAGCAGCTTCCTGCGCATGATCGAGCAGGGCGGCCTTTGCCCTACCGTTCATAAAGTCACCATAAATCTAGCATCGTTAGGTAAATGATGTTACCCTGTGCTTGGTTGTTTTTGCTGCAAACTTCTACAGCCATTTTCTGAATAGATGTCTGAATACAATCATGGAAGTGCTGGTGTAGTCCTTCAGAGAAATGTAGAATAGTTGTTTTGAGGTCTTCTCGTTCGTTTATCTTTATCAGTTGAACAGCTTGCAATTATTTATTAAGCGCTTCCCTATGAATATAATGCGTAGACTACTCTCACTTTATTCTCTACAGTAATTATTGCAACGGCTTTGTCAAACTCATCTTGACTTTCGGCGAATGTGTTTCTTTCAGGTCTTGATGCTTCCCAACCCCACCGCACGTAGCGAGCAGCAAAACACGTGCGTTTATGTGTGTACGTCTGGGGACCTTGTTTTCTAGTGACATCGATCTGATACGAATTTTTGCTACAACCGTCCACTTCCTATTTTTTATTCAGCATTCTTTTCATTTCCACGCAGGCAAATGTAATTTTCTGACACCGTTGGACAATTTGAGCGCATGTCTCACTTTCGATATCGCACACCATCTCAATATCTCTTGTAACTTCCATACCCCATTCAATAAATTTATCCCATGCAAAAATATGATGGACTATTTCGTACATTTAAATTTTCATTGTTGCAGTTGATACACGTGTTTAATGCATCAATATTTAACTTGAAGTAAGTTTAAAGTGAAAATTCTCAACTCGGTAGATTTTTTTGAAAAACCGTGAGCTCTTTCGTATTTTGTCAAATGTGAAATTTATTAAACATTTAGTTTTTATACTGTTCAACTTAAAGAAGGATGTGAGTGATCGGTACCAATAATCGTGCATTCATTGAATTTTTCATTTGAAAATTGAAAGAAATGTAAAATAAAGCTTCTATATGTCTTCTATGCAAGATGTGCAATGAACGACGCTGAAAGATTTTATTTCTTTATTTCTTCAAGACATAATTATACGATAAAACTGATTTTGCAAAGTGTGAGAAAAGAATAATTTCACAATTTCTCTTGGTATATTATTTGATTTTACTGCTTTCCTAGACCACAACTCACCAGAAACACTTAAAAATGACTGGTATGATTGATGAGAAGTGATTTTGTCTCATTTTAACTTCAATTTTACTGTTACAAATTTTTGGTTAGAGAAGCCGGAACTTAATTGTCCAATTCGGCTCAGGCACTAAAATTCAGAAAGTTAAAGCCTGAAAAAACAGGGCTTTTCTTATTCACAGGTGAATAAAAAGAACGTGGGTTTGAATTGCAATTTTACTCTAAAATTAGAATTCAAAATTTTCTATTCTGAAATTTTTGTGGGAGTCAGCAAAGAAAAATTCGCTTTGGCTTGTAGAAAAAATATCAAGGAAAAAGGTATAAAACGTTGAGTGTGCATGAAGTGATGATAGCGCAAGAGTTGACAAACTTCACTCCTAGTCCGGGAATCTCGGTTTCAATACCCAGGGCGGAGTGCTTCTGTTCAGCAATATTCCTGAAGAGGCTGCACACCATTGTTGCCCGGGATGAGCTGATCGAACTACTTCCAAAATATCAAAGGAAGTAAAAAAATCAGTATGACGTTATTTTTGAACATCCTGTGTGTTAAAATGTAGTGCATTTTGATAAAACCCTTTCCGTTTTAAAAATATAATTAAAAAAACTTTTGTAGAAACTTTTGGTTCAAACCATTTTTTTGCATCCCTAAGCAATATTCTTTTAACGAACTTGAGCTCAAATATTTCTATGAATGACGTTGCTGAGCATTTGGTCAGTAGTAACATACCATCGGAGTCATACCACTCAAAGTGTGTCATCAGTCTCATCAGACAATCTTCAGTATGGCAGCTGCTGCGTACCCGGAAAACAACTGGAGTGTTTTAGAAGTACCAGTTGGTAGAACAAAATGTGAAATTCAGTGCAAGGAGCTGAGCATTTAGTTGAAAAAATATTACACTGATAAATAATCGTGCTAACAGTTTAGCATTTCAGCGGACCTCGATAATAAAAGATATGTAACATCGTATGATTTGCAAAATGTATATGAAAGTAGCGAAAGAAATCTGGCGAAGTCAATGGTATTATGATGCTGTAAAAAAAAACGGGGCAAGGAAAGAATTGAGATACAAAGTATGTTTGTGGGATAATTTCAAAGTAATGTTCAGCAAATCAATATTGATAAAAAATATTGATTCAAGGATTCAATTATCATCTCAAATAATCGAAGAAACACTGAAGCAGAAATAAATTTCACTCAATCACCACCTGATTAAGAGGATAAAAAACAAGAAAATATTTTCCTTAACTTAAAAACAACACTTGAACATAAGAATTCCCAGACGTAATCAGGTCATAAACTCCGGGCTGTTCAGTCCTGCACCTCTAATGAGGGAACACTTCATGTACATGACTTGAGGGAGCAATTCTTACCTGGTAAGTGAGGTGTAAAGTCCCGGTCGTACACCCCACGTTGAATTAGCTCCAGTTTAATCGACTATCAGAGTAATACTTCCGCACGATTTCAAAAGTACGTCAAATTCTCCTAGAGGCAAATACGACGTACTGTAGGTGATTTAGGGTTCCTCACAGCCCGTTGGGCGAATTACTTGCACTGGGTGAGGTATCGCCATGCAGGGTGAGATGTGATCGAGGGACACGAAGCAGTCATAATCTAAGCAGAATCTATAATCATCCTTACATCACATCTACGCTGAAATGTGGAAAAGTTTTCCTATGATGATGAGAAAAAAGGTTCCACGAGCTCAAAAGGACAAAGAGCCTTCCTCTACCAGGCAGCCTCTTGACCGGGACTCAGAGAGAAGATTTTGTCTGTTGACAAACACTGCAGCTAGAGGGAGCTGCTCAAGAGCTCGAGGTATTCAGGGAAACGTGTATTGTTTAAATAAAGGCATCTATTCCTAGGTCTTGGCTGTTTGTTAGCAGAGGCAAGAATGTGTGATCCAGACTCTTCAACTCTCTGGGACCCAGAATAATGGGACCTAGACTCTTCAACTCTCTGCCCAGAGATCTGAGAGAATGCGATGGTTCCCTGGACGTCTTCAAGAAGAAGCTGGTTAACTTTCTACAAACTATCTCTGATAGGCCTCTCTTGCCTCACTACCATCAGACGGCAGAGGGAAACGGTCTCCTTCAACAGCTCGCGGATATGCGAAGGCACACCGTGCACACAAACCGGCGGCACCCCAGTGTGGCTCGGGCATAAAGGCCCAAACATTTTCAAAACATTCAAGATATAAGATATTCATTGCAACACGCTAGACTTTTCAGTGGCTACGGAGATGGCCATCGGGCGTGGGCAGATACTATAATATTTGAATATTATGTATGATTGAAGTGACAGCTCATAAGTTATACGTGAGACGACGTATACAAAACCCCTGGAACTGATATCAAAAGTAGCTTGGAATAATACACTGCCGTCAGCGTCAAGTAAGATACTGTAAGTTAAAAATCATTGGAAGTCTGTATGCTAGTATTTAAAGCAGTTTCTGAAGAAAGCTTCCGATATGATTGCGAAGAATAGATTACAGCATGTGCTGTATAAATAAATTTGAAACAAACTATTTTTAATTATTATTTCTAATGAAATTTCTGCATACCAACGTACTGAGATATTAAATTGCTTATATTGTACGCAATTAACTGACACCGTTATTTGATTAAATCTTATGTCATATACGGCAATGAGCATTTTGGGATATGGTACGTCGTATTTTATTGTCATCTCTCAGATGAACACTGGCAGTTTGTGATGGATGCATATGATCATATCGTTCGTTTTCAGGCATTTTCAGCGATACCATGTTTCAACTTATAATTAGTGAATTCAGATTCCCCTTTCGTAAGTCTGTCAACAGCATTGAGTTGAATGAAATAATGTGACATACGTACATTACGGCTGAAAAGCTGCAATACTTATAAAGTCGAACACCTGCAACCTCGAGGAAGCCAGAATTTTGTTCACCATAGAGCGTGACTTTTTCACGTGAGCGAGCATGCGACCTCAGGCCGTGATCAGTTTCATACCTCTTACAAAAAATATACTGTGCCTCAACGTCCAGTATTGTAGAAACCCTTTCGGCAAATTAATTTTCAAGTCGTTTCATTGAGTGTGCATGGCTACAGCAAGCCGTCTCGTGTGATTTTTATTTCTTCCCGTCTTGTTTTGATCGAATCTGAGACTGCTGTCGTGCGGGTCGGCTCGGTGGTCGGTTGATGACATTGTTAGAGCCTAGCGCAATATTTTGCGCGTCTTTCACAAACGCTTTTCAGGGCTTTGGTCTACAAGTAGAGCGTAAACGAACGATCAAGTGAAAAAAGAAATCTCTGACTGTTGAATTAATAATGCAGAATATACCATAGAAATCTATATAGCGTATACTACAGATTGATACTACAACTATAATCACCTTAATTGAAGCCGTGTACACTCTTCACTAATAACAGAGGGCAAAAATTTGGAACTCAGCTCTCAGTAATTAAATAAGAGCTTTCCAATAGCATCATGGTTTCAGTGCATTAGGGTTAAAGTGAAAGAATTATTTTCTTTGGCTTGGGATATTTGTTTGGAAATAAAAAAAACATAGGTACGAACGAGACTTCCGCATGGTGATTAACGGGCTTAGAGTATTCTAGTACTTTAATAAATATGTCTTTAAAAATATTTCCGTTTAATAACAAGGCTAACTTACCAAGATTAAGATACATTTACCTCAGGTGATATTGTGAAATCTTGCAGCCGATATAGAGGAACTGAAAATTCAACTGATAACTTACATTGTGAAAATTTGAATCGGTACGTAGTTTCTGATACAATACAGTAAGGTATTCTAGGAAAGTCAAAATTTCACCTGATATTTTCTCCTAGTTTTTCTTTCACAGGTAAATAACGAAATTGACGAGCGTAACAGTTTTATTGGATGGGGATTTTTATTTGCCAAGTCCATCGCAGCTGAACGCAAGCGGCAGACGGGCGTCGAACGCAAGTTTTTCGTGTCATTTCCCTGTCCGTCGCAGCGAGGGGACCGTGGAGTTCATTGCTCACGCTTGACACTAAAACTAATTATTTTTCTGGAAAACTTTGGCAGGTGGAGTGGTATTCATCGCTTTATTGCATGCCCGGGACGATCAAAGGGTTTCTTTAGTCAGCGCTGGCCCACGCACGTGGCGGGGCATCATGAAGGCAAAAACTTAGTTTTATGCGTAAAAAAAAGCTCTTTTCTGGAGAATGACAGGCATCGACGTCAAACAAAGCGGGCCAGAGAGGTGGGCAGCAGAATGGGGGCCGCTGCCTAGGCGACAGGGCTTGACTTTTGCCAGTTATGAAGCAAAACACATCAGGTCATTACCAACTAATGGCATAAGGGCTCAACAGCTAATGGATATCCGCACAAGCCTGAATGCGCTTCCATTATTGATCAATTGATCCGGCAAGAGAGCGCGCTGCGTAACCTGGATACCGGCGAAGCGACCCCATAACAAACACGTCCTTCTGCGCTCCAGCTGCCCCCGACTAATTGAGTTGAATCGAACGTGTCCAGTGATAGGAAAATCTGTTGGCAAGGCAGGTTTCAGGAACTCTAATGTCTCTGCGTATGGTCATTCATTGAATTACAGGTTTTAATTAAATCTACTAAAGTCAGAGCATTTAAAAATAACCTTTGATATCACGAGTGCAAAAAATCTACAGCATTGTTCGGCTAAGGTCTATCAGTTTGTTGCCTCTCTGTTTCCTCTACTTTTATCAATAATATTAACCAGCAGGACCCGTGAAAATTTCACGGAAATTTAGATAAACAAAGTTTAGATAAATTAGCCCATGAGAAGTGGTCCTATCAAGTGTTGGACAGAGCTTAAAGGTTCAGGGCAGAGATAATTCAATCTTGGAAGCAATTTTCATCTTGATGATGCAAGTAATCTGAACTCTATTAGGGAAACTGAAAATGTACCTCGAAGACTGGCTTTTTGTATCAAAAAATGCGAGCTGTATACAGGATACTTCACTCGAGACCTGAAATTTCACTTGAAAAGTGGCGAAGCGTGACGGAACGGTACGTACGTAAGTATGTAGGTACAAGCGTATTAATATACATAAAGATACCATTGTTCGGCCGCGTGTTGCGCTCTCTTAGCAATTAGATTGGAAAGAATCAGCGAAGTTTGGAAAGAACTGGAAATCGGAGCCTGGAGGGGTGGTATCCTGGCTACAGGTCTCTCGTGACTGAGCTGAGTATACATATTTCTTATCCGAAGAATACTACACACTTTCTAATTAAAAGAAAACGGACAGTGAACTTGTGTTTCACAACGTAGATTTCGCTTTATTGTTAAAAAAGAGCGTGAAATTATGAAAGCACGATGCCTTGCACTCAGAAGAACTTCATTTGGAACACCGATGGGATATTTACATGGGTCCAACTTGTAAATAATAACTAAACAACTCGTAACCCGTTGGGTGTAACTTCAAAGTCCCATTTGAATCTCTAATGATTCTTCTTTACTAGTAGACGCATCCCGCCAAAAACGGTGGGACAAATGATGTTAAATTCTTGAGATACTCTTTTATTTACGGAAACTACGGACGGCCTTGTCTGACAGTCTCGCTAGTAGTTTAAGAATACGGACCCAGAAATTTCCTCCTATCTAAGTCCTTCAAGCGTGACAGCCGGACCAACCAACCTGGCAAGCAATATCTGTGTATTAGTATGTATTGGGGATTTGCTACCAAATATCAAAATTATAAGAAATAAATTAATTTATCGTGCCCAATGAACCGAAACCATGATACAATGAAAATACCCTTCTAGATGACTAACCATCACATGACTCACGCAGCTGACTCACCATCACATGACTCACGCAGCTGACTCACCATCATATGACTCACGCAGCTGACCGATAATAGATAAGATAACAAACTTGAGTCAACAACAGGTGAAACAAATTGACTTGGTTGTTGGACAGATTTTCTCTAGTTACATTTGCTCAGTTAATCGGCTAAATTAGTAGTAAAATCCAATTAAATTCCTCAAAAACTAAGTGGCAGGAGTCAACTATCTTAAAATTTTGAACAGAGTTCAACGAAAAAAAGGATTTCATTCCATATATGACTTAGACGAGAAATGAGGCATGCGAACTTTTCATTCAAGTACTTACCAGATATTTCTAAAAGGCCTCCGACAAAGGTGACGGCTAGAAAACTTTGACACTGATAACGTCGTTTGACCCGTTCTCGCAGGTACCCGTATGAGACATCGCAGACACCCGTATGAGACATCGCAGGCAACCGTATGAGACATCGCAGGTACCCGTATGAGACATCGCAGACACCCGCATGAGACATCGCAGACACCCGTATGAGACATCGCAGGTCATGAAGCTTTTCCCTTCGATTTCACCCCTAGATCGCTAAATAATCAGTGCTGGGTGCATATTTCTCGATACTATTGTTGAAACTGAGCCCCACAGCACCTATGAATCTAGGTAAAATGCTAGATACTACCGTAGGTATATTAAGTTTTACTTAGCTTCACGTTTGTCTTCAAGCGATTCGTTGTCATTGTATAGCATGAATTACTTTGAAATATGGTGGATTAGACTTCCATACTTTGCAATACACTTGAAGTATAAAATTTCAAATATTTTACCGTTTTTACCATTTTTGACAAGTTATTCAATCATTCGTAGTCGTACTGACTGTAGAGAGATTCTGAGCTGAACAGTATGTGCTTTGCTGCTCGTCTGGAGGCCTGCACGTGGCACGCATCTCAAATGCACTCGTAAATATAGTCGTTCAAATGTATGCCCTTGTGAAAGATCAGAACCGGAAAAAATTACTCGTACTTTGAGGAAAATTAGAATACTTCAAAATTTTCAGCTTAGAAAGTTTACGTAAATACTCAATGAAATTTAACAACAACTGAAATATATAAGGTGGAATATTCAAAAAGAAACAGATGTTTCCAATGAAGTTCAATAACTAATATTCCTCAAAATATTACTCAATAATATTCTAATGAACAGCATTGTTAATTAAATGTTAGAAGAACGATTTTGAAGGTCGGAGGTGCTACAAAACGTCGCCTGTACGGCAAAACAGGCTCTTGCTCATTAGTAAAGTGTTTTTTAAGCACTAACGCACTTTAAATCTCGTCGATATAGGCACCAAGGATTGTCTTGAAAAATTTGTTATTCTAGCTGAAAAATTTCTGGTTTGTTTACCTCAGGGTAGACAGCTTCTAAGGAGCACAGAGCGGTGTCTGTTGAGCTGTGTGGCTTAGACAGAAGTTGTTCCTATCGGAGTGGCAGTCTTGCCGGAACGTCCAACGTCTTTCTATTTTGTAATCTCAACTGGAGTTTCGCGGGATATTTTTCTAAAAAGTGTCTTCTATTTCTGTGTTCAGGATTTTGTTTATTGCTTCAGCCAATGAAATGCATCGCTTCCACAACATCATTTTGTTTCTACCGCCTCTCACCGTTGGTGCGATT
The DNA here is from genome assembly GCA_014899125.1 of Orchestia grillus. Lineage (NCBI taxonomy): Eukaryota > Metazoa > Arthropoda > Malacostraca > Amphipoda > Talitridae > Orchestia > Orchestia grillus. The sequence goes on from VOMN01037689.1 coordinate 19,460, forward strand.
CTACCATGTTCAAGTTTGAAACTGGTTTCTCGAACACTCACATTATTTACATAAAAAACTCACAATTAAATTTTTCATTCATTTGGCTACAATTTGTACTGATATACTACCTTCATGCGTTTGTATTTCTGCAACATTTTTGGGGGGACTTGGTATGGAAATTTGTTCGAGTACGCTAGGAGCCTTCCCAGCGCTGTGCTTATGGAGTCCGCCTCGTCGTAACGGGCTGGTCAGGTTTTGGTTCGTGGCTGTGACTCGAGCTGATACCATGTTTTACGAGATTTTTTTTATTCTTTTGAAATACTATTTTAACATGCGTTCTTGTTAAATCAGATCGAATGATGTAATTTTTTCTTGAATCATTCGCTGTTATTTTGATGCTGACTGCGATATAGTTTTTTCACTCTTAATTATAAATTGCATTGAAGTACTGTAATTGCCTAGGTCGCCTCACATACTTCATTCATCATGATAACATTTTCCCCTTAGGGGAGAACTTTTCCTAACTTTATTTTTTTGATGGTCAGAAGAGGCGATCACCCAGTGATTGTTCACGCCTCACTGCATGTATTGCTTGCTGTGCCTCCAGAACCTCGCAAGCTCTCTAGCTTGTGAATGAACATCGTGGAATTACTTGAAAGAATCCAATGTAATAATCTTCTATTGTGAAGGAAAATGCATTCTTATGAGCGAATTTCTCCTATTATGACACTTTTGTGTGATACAGAAAATATTCGCATGAAGTGCGCTTACTGAGCGATTGCTGAACATTTCGAATACAATTGTTTTTCGGTTAATCAGGTGAAATAGAAAAATTATTTTCTGTTGTCTCTCAAGGAAATACTTAGGAAATACTAAGGAGTGCGAATATATACATTGCCAATTATCAAGTGGAAGTTTCACTTCTTTCCTAACGCAGTTTTGTGAATCCGTGTCAATCCAACTGGCCCCGCACCTGATGCACCTGGTGCATCAGGTGCACATTTGAACCCCTCATCTACAAACGACGCATATTATCGATCGTCGGGTGGAACTAAATAGATCAACTGAAGTGAATAAACATTCCATTCGGCAGAATGTCATGTACTAAGATGAAGAATAGTAACATGCAGATTATCTATTCTGACGGATAGCTTCGTTTAATTAGTCTGTTAATGAGAGGTACAACTGAACCTTACTTAATTGTACAGTTGGAGACGAGAACTCGTCTGGTACGTGAGCAAGCGTTATTGAAACTCGTCCATGCTAGGGTCTAACGAGGCCAAGGCTGAATATTAGACATCAACGAAGCTGATGCCTCTTATGTTCTTCTCGTTACAGGCCTTGACCTCGCGATGCCGGCTGCGGACATCGGTTCACAATTGACAGGCTGAGGCTGATCGTAAAAATACTGCACCGTGTAGAGGCTGGGAGACAACAGCTGACCAACATGAATAATCGAAGAGGATAAATGGATGTGATTTTCTGCAGCCTCCTTTCACTTAAAGTTTTTCAAGGCTGAGTGAAAGGTTGCTGCTCAAAAATTGCATCCACTTATACTCTTCAATCATTCATTTTTAAAGTGTTAGGGAGAAAATTTAAACTCTTTAAGGTTCGTCAATTTGACAATTGCTTGTTTCTTCAGTAAAGATGAAAGCTCAGGTTTTGAATGACTATCATCACCGTCAACGAACTTTTGATGTGTGTTATTAGCAAACAATAAGTATTTGGTGAACAAAATTACTGTTAAAAGTATCAGACGTGTAGTCGATGCCGCTTTGAAAACGTGATCTTGAACTTTGTCAGTTTGGAAACCGAGGAAACTTATCCCAAAACGAGTACATATTTCCTCACGATGATCACTGGAAAAAATGACATCAAGTTCATCAATACACTGACATTTATTTCTAAAAACAATTATCTGCCTACAAAGATGTCCAAATTTTAGCAGAAGTGAAAGTTTCATAATTGAGAGGAATTAAAATTTACTTTGCTTACTGTAGTTTTTTGTTAGAAGATCATTAATAATTAAAATCACACGTCTGGCCTGCCTATCATGTCTTACTGCAGTCAAGTGAAATAGTCGACGAAACGATAAGACCATCGGTATGGATTGATTGATGCTCATCTTCCGAGTATTTTAGCGCAATTTGAAATGTATTGTTCTTAGGATGCCAATTTTTGGCTGCTCTTAGATAATTTCATTTTACTCCCTTGGTTTAGAACTGTGAATTTCATTTATTAGCTTCTTTAAATCCTTAGATTAAATTTCAAACAAATTTCCGAAACCATGGTGTATGCAAAGAACTGCTTATCTTGTTTTTTGCCCTCATACGAGTACCTAGGTGGACAAGGGTAAACCAGCTAGTGAAAGCGCCTTGTGGTGTAGAGCTTCGTATAGGACTGACCTATTGATGCACCTGAAGATTGAGGAACATAAATTTTGAAATTTATTCAGAAGTTACTGGCGCGTTGTCACATATTCACTCTTTGTATGATTACTCGCTCCGGTCAGAGACAGAGATTGAAGTTTTTCGTGCATTATAGTGTTAAAAGATAAAGGATATTTTGTTGAAATATCGAAACAATTTGAAACAATTTATTGCCACAAATGTTACACTATTTAGAGACATTACAAATATGGATTTCTCATACCATTACAATGGACAGTTTTTTTTGCATAGCTACTTGTGGGCCCGAATAGGTTCTATAACTTCTAGGGCATCCTACAGGACCATATACTAAGCGTGCATATACATGTAAATATCCTAATGCACTTATAGTTAGATTACACAAGACTGATCAAGTCAAATTTATTGATCGGAGAATATAAATGAATATGATTTAAAATTAGAAATTTAATTATGTAAAGGTAATGAAGGCTATGCATTCTAACGCTTGTTGAACCCTTGGAGTGTACTTATGTCACTAACAACAGAAGGCAATGAGTTCCAAGTTTTAATACCGCTGTAATGAAAACTAAATTGCCATCTGGTTTTGGAAAAATTGGTGCTGTCACGAGCAGCAAATGAGATCGATGCGAATCACAGAGACGATGTTGAATGACTTTGTGAGCTTGATTATTTTTACTCCTTAGTTTGCCAACTCAATTCACGCAGAGGTTCAACAGAGCGTGACACAAGTTAATCAAACGATGGAACTTTGTGTAACTGCTCTGGTCTGAAGAGTGCGGTAAAAGTTTGTAACAGCGCCCTGCCTCTCTTGCCTCATCGTATGCAGCTCCGATGTTAAGTAGTATGTGTGATAGGGTGGGGCAGAGATTTGAGAAAAGATTTAAATAATTGTTACTTCGTACGTGTATTTTCTAACAATTAACTTTTTATATCAGCTGACTCCATAATTGTTGTTTAGCCCCTGAAAATGTCTATATAATTTCAGTTTTTAATGAAATACCTACACGTAAAGTTAACCTTGAGAAGTGGAACCATAATCGGATTGCACCACGCAGGAACTCCAAGCTCAAAGACTGCAAGGTGCCTTAAAGTTTCCAGATCTACTGTCAGGGATATAGTTTTTGGAAGGCATTTTGTTGAAGATCAACTTTAGACTGTTCGACGATATGGGACGACAGTTCGTGCTGCGAATGTCGCGAAAGGCTGGTGCTGCGATCAGCTCCCGAGGCTCTCGTCCAAAGTGATGTACGTGCTCATCCTCTTCTCCAGGCCTTGAATCAATTGGTTTTCTGTGTTGTGTGTATTTGATTTGAAGCGATATTTTGTACAAGAGGTCACAACTCTGGTGAAGGCTCAGAGGCTTCACCACTATGAATATGGGAAGAAATTCGACAGGAAATGTTTCGAGCAGCAACTAAGAATTCACGGCGCAGCTTTGGAGCTTTAATTGAAAATGATAGCGATCATTTGAAATAATTGCATCATTTATTTTTCGTCACAATATTGATGTATGAGTACACATGTTTTCTTGCAAGTAAATGTTTCATTCATAAGATGTTCGCATTTTTACTTGCTTTCATACTTATGCCCAACCCAGCATCCAATATTTCTCCAGACGCTCTTCGAAAGATCGCTCAGGGATCGAAGCACACAAGTACTGTACTGGAGTTCGATAAATTGCTCTAGACCTCCTCCAAAGTAGTGCTCTAGGGTCGAGGCATGCTGTACTAAAGTACTGTATATTTAATTTCCCCAGACCCCTTTCAAAATAGTCGAGAGGTCATCGCTGTTCGTGCTACCTCGCCCGGCCAGTGTGCACGATAATGATCCTTCAAATGAGCTTTTGATGATTGAAAGCAGCTGAATATATAGAATACATGAGGGAGTCCAATTCAACATCGAGCAATATTCTCAGTCTAATCTTCCAAGTATCGTTGATCGCATTAAATAAATCAGTGTTGAGGCCATTCGCTGGCTCAGCTCCAGGTCGGTGAAGCGAGGGTCATATAAATCATTATTATTGCAGTCGAGGGGAGGGCAGCAAATCGATACAAGTTTCTGAGGCCGAGAGAGGTTTTTGTCGTCTCTAACTGGTGACAGTTGGCACAGCTGTACGCCCAGAGCAAAGCTTTACTTAATTAACTTTAGATTCATTGATTTTACATGTATATTTACATTTGTTGGCCTTTATAGGCTTTTTACCTATTTAGCACCTTACGTATTAAGGTCATTGAATGTTAACGACCGGATGTCATTATTTAAAGAAGTACAGGACAACATTGTCTCGCAGATAACCTATACAAACAGGCAAACTTTGTACTAATGCCAAAGTTTATGTAGTTCTGCATATTTATATTTACGTTCTATGGTTTATTATATGCTAACAATTTTAATATATTAAAAGCAACAAAAGGAATATCACAGAAGAGAAGGAAGAAAAATTTGAAGAAGAACGATCTTTCGCTGTCCTTTAGATGACTGCTTTGAAAACTCTCTCAGATACAACAATATAATGGTCCCACTAAGTGATGCATTATTTATGATGTATCGATTTGTTGGCCGTCGAAAAATCTCAGTTAAGCCGTCGATTCAATAAATCTTAAATACGTTGCTGTATTCATGCAATTTTCACAAAATAATGTGGATCCAGATGGTGTCATTAACAAAGCGTGCGCTGTTCCGACCGAAAAAAAGCTGTTCCAATTGCAGAGCTTGGAGTGACGCCTTGTCACGGCACTCTCGGAATGAGGCCCTGGATAAAGCGAGCGGGAGTGCAAAGAACTGAGCTATTTTAATAAAATTGAAAGGGTATGGAAAAATAGGAGCGAGGAAGAGAACATTCTGGAGGTTTTACCTTCAATTTAATTGACATTCAATTTTCGTCACTGAACGCTAGAACTAAATGAAAATTTGAGACGACCATTGTTCCCACAAAATCTGAGTAGGATTTTGAAAGCTTTGCTCATCGTCTAAAAACATTTTCATAGCACGAAATGGAAAGAATACAATCGTCACCAGCAAAACGCGCTCAATCGGTTCCAGTGAACAACCGCTCGATCTTCTTATTTGCTTCTCATAATGGTTCCATTTGCTTCTTATGACATTTATTTGCCATGCTCTTTGACTCCCACTAGAGTTCATACCGCTCAAAAGTGGGAACGACTGTAGAGCGATTGTTTACTGGAACTGATCTACGGCTCTGGGCATGGGACCACTTTAGACTTGGAAGGGATCGCTGATCATTTTCGACGGATAGCAAGTTTTTCTTCATGCCAATCTGCGTCATGAAGCGTTGTAATAGACGTTTGAAATTTATGTCATTTCAAAATGAAATTTTATGTGCCTTGAGCTAATTTGGTCGATTACTTATGGGATATATACTTCGCTTATTAGCTTATCATAATTTAATGACAGGATAGCTTCTCATTTATTAAATCAAAAATAAAAAAGCTACGAATTCGTAAGCTAAATTGAGATGTAGCTCAATGCCTCCTATGCCGTTTAATAAAGCTGAGCTCTGCCCCTCTCATTAGGGTCTTGTCTAAGCAGTTTCCCGTTTAGTGTTGGGGAAGACCTCCGAAATTTTTCCTGAAGGTAATCGAGCTTTTTCTAGAAAGTCAGCGCTTACATTATCAATAAATTAAAAAATAAAATTTCGGTGGCCATAAGGAATGACTTCGACCTTAAACAGTTCATCATGTCTTGGGAAAGTCGGTTCAGAACTAACAGGGAAGAAGCAATCATGATGAACTCATTACTTTTCATCAAATACCCGCACTTCTCTCTAGAATGTTTTGGTCGTGCAGACTTGTCCTATTCGATTGTGTTTTATATTTTATTTATTTTTACATTTAATAAAATGTTACAAAAACTTCCCTCTTATGTTAACGGAGTAGAACGTTTTTCCTTTTTCATTAACAACTTTCCAATAAAAGTGATTCCTAAATCGAAACGAAAAGTGGACTTTTATACCTTTCAAACTCTTGCTGAACTCTGATAAATATTCGGGAACCATAAGTTCAGGCTGAAATAAATAGTTTGACGACGAGCTGATTTATTTATGTAATTTATGTAGCTAACGCTACAAACACGCAGGAACGCAAATATCTGCGTCGTGGCCATCAAAACGTGTGCTTGCTACCTTCTTCCAGTTGCACACTGGGGTAGTGAGAGTGAAAGAATTCGAATATCGGATTGTTGTCTAGAATTTTACTGCTGCATTCAAAGTGCCTGAGTCCAAAAACTGAGCCAAACAAAACTAAAGTAATCGAGAATCGAATGGCTAGAAAAAAAAACTTCTGTTGTTTTTGTGTACGTTCAACATTTAACATTTAACAGAAAAAGTTTGGGTTGTACTTTAGGTTCTTTGACAATTCCATTCACTACCAAAGTTAACTTAGATGAATAATTAAGCAAAGTTTATTATCCCTCAAAATTGCCCATTTCTCAACAATCTGTGTCCTGTCAGTATTTCATAGCCGAGAGCCGGATTTGGACTTTGAGTCACTCGTGATGCACGTGGATGCGCATTGTCTTTAAGAATGATAACTCTTTTTACGATCTCATCGTTCTGGACGCCATGTTACTCACGTTCTGTAAGACGTCGCAGTTCGTGACAGAATAAATCATTCAAAATAGTTTTGCTGCCTCTTAGAAGGTGGTTATCAATGCACATCAAGAATACTTGTGAGAGATGTTGCTAAAGCCTATTTTAGCTTGAAAACTGGCAAAACTTTTATTAGAACCGGATATGTACTGTAAGAAATATATTGAGTGGTAAATTCAAGAATGATGAGAATACTCATTTCCAACTTTAATTGTCAACTATCTGTTATTGTTTTCTATCTGCGCTGCTATATATTTAGTGTTCTGTTTTCAGTAGCACTCTAAAAACTTCACAATGAAGTATTTATCCAGCGTAATTTTTAATAGTATCCTCACTTCTTTTTTCTAAGTTTATCTTCATTTGAGCGTCGGATTTTTTACGCTTAGTACGTTGTAATCATCAAAGTTCAAAACCCATAGACGCGTTATAGTAATTCCCATCCTGCAACTGAGGAGTTTTAAAGGGTCAAGAGGAATGGTATCGGAATGCCCTTTAATTTTTAGGTGAATTGACAGAAAATTTCTCGCGTTGTGATGATAATTCTCATTGTGACTGCAAATTCTCTACGAAAAGGAATTACTTAAAATTGCTTCACACAGAGGACTGAATTGCATACAGAATTGAATGATCAATGCCAGAGGCAAGAAAGAACGCCCTGCAGTTCAACTCAATATTTCCCTTCGGCAGCGAATCCAGGATCATGTTTATTCATCGAGAGCCAAATTAAGTCGAAAAGCAATGAATTTCAAAGAGCTCTCTCGCTATCGATGTGGGATTATCAATAATCAATGAAGATCCGAGCTCTATCAAATGAATCATTAAACTTAATTGGCATCATTTCCATGACCCAGGAAACACAACACGTATCAGCCTGAACTTTGCCTCTTGTAGAGGTATACAAAACAGCTCTCACGTATTCTACCTTCTCCTGAAGTAATTCAGGGCGGCTGCAGGAAAGTTTCAGTTCTCTTAGGATGAGAGGGAAATAAGTATATTTGAAAAGAATATAAGTATCAAGTGAATTCGTGAACTTAGTTTGATTTTAAATTCAATTGCCTCAACGTTATAACATAACCAGCTTCTTGCTATGCTACTGCACCTGCACACTTTAGTTTGTACTCGGGTCTGCCGATGAACATAAAATTTTCAGGACAATAATTGATGAACGTGTGAATTATTACATTGACATAATCTTAGAGACATTTCTCATGAAAAATCAAGTCTCTAGACCTACATTTTCCTATCTGCTGATCGTGAATGTTATTAAACTGTGATTTTTGATAGAAAATTTTGCTCAGCCTTTTCTTAACCTCATTTTACAGCAACATATTGTTCTGAAAAAGTACAAGGAGTCGCCATCATAATCAATTTTACTAAAAAGTTTGCCTCTAAGGATCATGCAGTAAAGGCGAGACACTTTCCAGGTGAAACATCGTGTCTCATGTGGGGATCGAGCTCAAAATATTTTATTGAAAGCAATTTGGCATCAAGGAAAGTGCTACTCCAGAATCAAGTTGTAACTATTTCGTAGGCACTTAATTCTTCGTGTGCTGAATTTTTCTCCTGCAGTAAACTAACCTCGTTACAATGTATTCCTTTTGTGTTGTGAGAGAAATGTTTGACTGAAAAAAACCTGTGTCAGAGAACTGTAACAGAGGATTTACAGGTCACATTCGTTAACAGGTGTTGACAGGTGAATTGGTGCCTGTTGAAAGGCTGACAAAGTAAAATTCACGTTTGACTTACGAGTTACACCATGGCTTTAATGCTGAAAGTGCAAAACAATGAAACAACGGCCGTGGGGCAGCTCAACATGGACGATGGCGATGTGGGGATGCAGTGATAACTTATTATTGCTCTAAAATTATTTACCTTGAACTTTGATGCTCAACGCTGACTAATCCTCTTATACAATGACACTCATTTTTGTGATGTACATTACATGTCAACCTGTTAATCTAAAACTATTAAGTCTATTATATTCGTTTTTGTGATGTACATAGAAACAGTTGTCTCTATAACTGAAGACTAAAGCATAGAAAACTTGACTAATAACTGGAGGAGAATTGAAATGTTGTTACCTTAAAATAACATTCAGAACTTGATACCTTACAACACATAAAAATTTTCGAACGACAGCTTTTCTGTACCCCCAGCACACTTTACACATTGTGTGCACGGATAGATTCACTCAAGGATTCTGCTGACGAACTAATAAAACTGGTAAAAATATGATTGAAATCGTCGTAATGTTCGTTTACAAGCTGAATCTTTTGTATAAAAACTTTCATGAATGATAAAATACCACACAACGAAAGCAATGGACTTAAAGATGGGTAACGTTGGCCCGGACCCAAAAAAAATACTTGTTATCTGATGTGATGAACTTAATATATATATGCATGTTGCTCTACGCTACAGTGTTGCTCTGCCACAACTCTGCCAGCATATTCGGCAGTGGAAACACTACTCGACTGTGAATGTGAAGGAATAGTTTCTGAAAGTTTGTATGTGTTTTTGAATTCGGAGGGATTTCTTCGTTCTGTTGCGACTGGCAGTTAATCAGTAATTCCACTTCGAATCATGATTCGGGATTTCAAATCATGAACAGATCTCGATTCTTAAGGAAAAATTTGGTGCAGCGTTTCACTGGGTAAGTGCAGACTGCGTCTTGGAATCCTGTAGACCGGCTATCTTTACCCCCGCCTGAATTCGAGAGCTGGTATCCAGAACCTTTTTACGATGTTCCTTCGTTAGCAATTGATATTCAAAAGCAGCATTTACATCTCGAGACTTATGCTTACGTACATGTTGAGGTCCGTAAGCACATTCCGTAGCCACAGCACAACACGTAGCTTTGACAAAACCAAAGGCTGCACTCTCATGAGGGCACAGAGGCCCTCCAGTCCACACCCTCGGCAATCTTTATGGGACAGACGGGACTTGGAGTGGCCGTTATCGGACCCCCGACTGGGGCCTCGGCCGCCTCACAGCAATCATATGGCCCCATAGACGCTACTTCTGCTCTCTCTTAGGGAAGGAGATCAACCCAATTTCTGTGCTGCGAGAGCAACGTTACAATAAAATGCCTCCCTGTCGCAGCTGCCGTGGTCTTGGGCAGGAAATTTCTGTTGCGCTACCCTCTTCAATAAAACAAACCTGACACTCGAATAGCTTTCTTACCGTTTGTTAGTGACAATAAAAAAAGATTGAACACAAACCCCAGTGCAACCAAAGCGCAGGTGTGCACTTTCCTTTCGAAATGATTTTGCCGGCAGTTTTCGTCAGCACGCGTCGCGTTGGTCCCTCGTTGGTCGCATCGGTCCCTTTAGAGGTTGACATTACCGCGTGGGGCTCCTCGTTGCCATGCTCACATGTGAGGCGGTCCGTGCAATGTGCGAAGTAGTTTTCTCTTGCACTGTGATTTTGTTATTCCGTGCATGTTCAAAATTTTTTCTTCAAAGAATGTTATCGCCCGTAGTATTGAATACTAGAAGTACTCTTTTCTAGTAATAAATGAACTCTTTGCTAGCGTGAGAGTTTAGCTGGTATGGTAAAACTACCGAACCACTAGCCGTGCGTATAATGAACACTTTCATGCAAATAATGGTTGTTGAAAATTACATACAATTCACTATATTTTTAAAACACTCAAAAAACATTTAAAATGTTTGTCGTTTAACTTCATAGTGTTTCTAGCCTACAAGGACAAATATATTTCACAGTTTCTCGCTTCTCAACATTTATCTGCGGCTTCTCTAGGACGAAGTCTGTTGCCAAGACTTGGAGAGTTGCACTGCACGCTCTGCAAGAAACGCTCTCAGCTGTCCAGAAACGGACTCAGGAGGTCATCGGATAAAAATTCAGAAAAACAAGCTCAATGAATTCGTGCTCTTTTTCTCAACAACTACGGCTAATTATACCACTAGCGACCAGAATGAATATAAAAGGAAAAGATTTGAAAAATATCTTGCAAACGAATAAAAAAGTACGGGAATCGATCCCGTCTATGCTTTGAAAAATCCAGTGCATGCAATTAGTTTCTAGACGTACCGGCTGGCAAGCTCGCTCATTCAAATAGAAATACTATTACGCCAAAATTAGAAGCTCGCTCTTTCATATAGAAATAATATTATCACAAAATCAGAGGCTCCATATTCTTACTCGATTTTCCAAGTAGACTTTAGAAGTTATCGAATAAAATAATTGTTGCTATTCCCGAAATTTGACACAGAAATAGTAATACCATCGCAGTGCACATTTATGTGCGTGTGAATGTTTGCGTGCGAAGTCACATACATGACACTTGACGCTGCTTCTTGAGGTTCATATTCCTGATAATTTTCAAAGTCCCGCATCGTATTCAGGTCACTGTAATTTTCATGCAATTTAACAGATAAGGTAGAGCTCAAATTGTGGTGCTGCCATTTGATTGTTTAGTGGCCATTTTGTCATTTGCGCTGCAAGATTGGGCTTTACTGATAATGTCGCATATTTTATCGACACTCGTGCTGCCACGCTTACGTTTTAAGTTTTGTTTTAGCTTTTAACTATCCCTTCAAAATAAGTGTAAGTCCGTCACTGAACTTTTAAAATTCAAACAAGTACTGATGTGAACAATAAAGTAATCCATTACTATGATTTGGACAAGCGTTGACTGCTACGAGAAAGTCTCTGGCAAGTTAGTGAGGAACGCTGATCGAGCTTCAAAGCCTTATGCGTAAGAGTAATTAAAATTGAAGGGAAACATGGAAAAAACTATAACCTCTGATATGAAACTTCCTCATTATGAATTGCATCATGGCGAGTTCGAGAGAAAAGTATCTTACTAGGCTTAGTGAATTATCAAATACCACCCTGAAATTAAAAAATTATCTCTGAACTAGTTTCAATGCAACTCAATTCGTGCTCATTTTTTAGTGCTTCGTGGATGCGGGAAAATATTCAATACTAAAGCGCCCTCCTTCGCTGCGTGCATTTCTGTGCCTTCTAATTGCATCCCAGGCCTGATCGACTCACTCGCGCTAATCAGAAGTGAGCTATGTAGAACAGAAAACGGAGGTAAAACGCTATTTTAAGGGATACTGGCTTCTGTATAGTCACGATGACTCTGATACTGATTCTGAATCCGATTTAGACTACAAATAAAGTAAGAAATAGTCGAGATCTTGTTATGATGAGCTTGCAATAAGTACTTCTATTCTTCAATGCTCAGATCAAAATTTTTTAACATCATTGTCCGACTTAATTTGAGTATGTTTCTGGAATAATGTCATTATTTGCCAATGATCATTTCAAGGAGAAATGAAAGGTAATTAGGTAGAAAAGAGCGTAAATAAATTCCCCGAGTCAAGCTTAAATTAATTTTGCTACTAGTGGTAGCTTGCATTCAACTACCCGTGCGAGTGTTCTCTCGCTGGAGCTGCTATCCATTTATCCGCATTTAGTGTGAGGTCCCTCACCAATTATCTAAACAAGTCTATTGTCAAATTGGCAAAACAACTTGTCATCCAATCATCTACATGTGTTTTCTCGCTGTATGAATTTCGCTGCCAATTGGCAGGCAATCTGTTCTACTCGTTTTCTACTTGATAATTAATTTTCCTCCGAAAAATTGTTTTATTATCTTCTCATTTTGATATAATATAAATTATCCCAATCATATTTGAAGATGCAGAAACAGGATAAACGAACACTCTTTGGAACTAACATAAAAACAATACTTGCCAAGCGATGATGTTGAAAACCACGGGATTCAGATTTAAATCAATCTACGGAGAATGATACGAATATTTGAATACCTTCGTCAAGTAAGCCATTATTTCGTTTGTACAGAATTTTGACATTTTTTATTACGAATGAAGATTTAGCAACTGTTTCAAGACCCAAACTTTCATTCCAACAAATATTTCTCGATGAGTTATTCAAGTTGACGAATATTCATTTATATCTTAAGTAGGAGAGCAAGTCACAATTCAGTTGTCAATGTAAATAATGATCAGTCATGTTCAGTAATTAAAAGTCACAAGTCTCAAGAATACGAGAGTCAGTCGTTCAGTGCAATAAGCGATCAGTAATTATTCTTGTATCGCGCTGGCATGTCAGTTGTCCCAGTGCATCACACCTTCAGTAAAATAGATCAGTAACAAGAGTCATGTCTTGTGTAATCGAGAATCAGTTGTTCCAGAGCAGCACACGCTCGGTAACATCAAGTAATAACACGTCTCATGCTTCATAACAATGGCAGAGAAGTTGACCCATCGCGCTGAACACTGGCGCAGGCGAGCCGGCAGCCTCGGCACTTGGACATCTGCCAGACATGTGTTCCTAATCGCTGTCAGTCAACGTTATCGGCGGAAAACTTTTTCCATTCTGCCAAAGTTGTCCAAGTTTCCCTAAGCTGCAGAGAGCTGAGCCAGCGGCTCACATCTCATCTTGAAAATCAATGCAAGAAATCGAGGAGGCTCTTACGCGAAAAAATTGCGACTCAAGTTTGGATTAGAACCAGAATGAGAAAAACATTTTCTCCAGTTCTTCACTCATTCTCTGAAAGCTGAGAAAGACTTTGCAGTCAAAGACCATCGATTACTCCTGGAAGTTCAGGACGAGTCAGTTTTGTCTGTCCTGTTACTAAACGTCACAGGTTAGTCAGAAAATTCGTTCGAAATTTGTTCGTCGTGTTGCACTCGTACGCTCTTCCTCCATTTAGGAAATTAACAGAAAAGCTCAGCCTCGTATGCTGATTGGAAGCTGAGACTGGCTGCACAGCCACGCTTCACCCTTCAATCACATAGATTAGACACGGCCTCTAACTCATGGATAGCAGCCCTCATGTGAGGTTATTCTTGACTCTTTGATTTTAGTTTCTTTAAAAGTTACAAATGAATATCACTACCCAATTTTCGCTTTCCAGAGAATGACGAAGAACGAGCCAACGAGTTCACCTCACCAAGAGGATTGTTCAAGCACACGAAAATAAAAAACATGTTATTTCGCACGGTATTACTGTGAACTTCGAAATTTGTAGTTGGAGCCGCTGCAATGACACTGGCCTTTAAAACAATGTTTTTTGAAGAATTTGGCCCTTTACGAGAACGGACTCGGACTTGAAGAATTTTCCGTAGAAAAGCTTCAGATTCACTGAAGAAAATAAGCATACGCGAAAAATTTGGTTAAATTTTCTGTGTACTTTACTCTTTTGTAGATATTTCTACAGGGAAAGTGATTATTTTGTCGCAAGTGAATGTTTCGAAAACTCAACGACATAATTTCCTGATTAATCGACTAATAGGAATATGTATCAATGGACTAATGCTGAACTTATGCACGTAATACCCAAGTTTTGTAACAATTTTGAGAAAATTGATGACAATATTTAGTAAATAATACAAGAAAAACTCTACCATGGGAACTGAATTTCTTTTTTAGTATTCATCAAATGATTTTTGGATTCGATGCTCAACTTCGCTACTAATGTCGTTATTTTAAGTCCGGCGTGCAAAGTTATATTAGAGCGAAATCTGGCATCGTAAAGTTAAATAATTATTTTAAGTGATTTATCAAAGTGCTGGAACTCTCCAATACTGGTCAGTATTTAAATAATTCCTGAGGAGTGAGAATTTCGCAGGTGCACATTGGTTTGATCAACCAACTCGAAATTACTGCGTAACTCTGGCAGGAAGCCTCATTACAACGCTACTATGCAATGGCATCTGAGGTATCAAAATACATCAAAGCATCAAGAGCAAGTATGAAATGTCGTATCGTGTTGTTGTGGTATTTGTGTTCAGCATTTTATTGAAGATCATTTTTGGAAAACCAAAGCAAATGAATTACTTAAGCCGTTCAAATTAATAATCGCGAAAATTTCTAGGAATGCTGGAGTATTACGATTTCAACCTATACTTCCAAGACGAGTAGAATGTATGTAGAGCAAATAAAATTTGCTATGTTTTGATACCCAGGTGTCCTTCTGGACGTACTTACCGGACTCGTATTGTCACTGTGTAAGCCTAGTTCTTTTTTCCTGTTTTTTCTCAGTCCACTCTCCTTCCATAGAAACTTCGTTCCATCGTAAATTATTCGGGAGCTGAGAATTATACGAGTACGCTTTTATTGAACAGTTCAGTAATCATAATTCAGATATGAGCTCCTAAGTAATCCGCCAAAAAAATAGCAGAATAATAGCGCATTGCTACATCGCCTGCCTGTGACGCCATGTTGCAGTGCACCAGCAACAAAAGTGTAAGCCAGGTTGCATGTCTGGTCGGAGTAATGTTATCGCAACAATGATCCTTATTTTGCCAAGACGAGATCTGCGAGTAAGCTTCCGACAAACATTGACTCTCGGGAGGCAAACATGAGCCAGTTTCTGGGCTTAAGAAAATTGAAGGCGAGCTCCTTCGCTACTGTGAGAAGAAATTGTAATTTGGGGGCAAACTTGCGTTGCCTGCTGTCCTTTATTTGTTTGCACAGTTTGCTTGAGCTTTAAATTCTTTGAAGGCTTAAAGTTTATATATTTTAGAAAATTTTATTTCAGCCGTAAACTCAGTTGAACCATTTAAATTGCATGTGAGTGACTTCAACAGAATTTGAAAGTGTGAAGGTTGGAAATGCGTGTTGCTTTTGGCAACTATATAAAGAAACTTACGTAAGCAGGTCACTGAATCACGTAAATATATATGTATCTGAGGATAACCTGAGAGTGTACGAGCCGCAAATTTCCAAAGATGTTACGAAAATGCTTTAAATAATTTCTTTTTAGGTTGGGTACGTTTCAAATCAAAAGGAAAATGGAACGAAGAAAACTGAAATATTTAGCAATAATCGTGCGCAAGCCTTATAAGGATCCCTGTCAAGAATTATGGTTCTTAGAAAAATACAAGTTAGCCTTAAATTCATTTTGTTTTGATCAAACCTAGGGTGAACTTGCATATAAGGGCGCTTGAAGTGAACGGCTGCTCTCACAATGTTACGAGCGCATCAAATGTACGTTTGTCGTTTAAGGGTGAACAAGGATTTCTCAACTACTTTTAAAAAATTATAGCGTATTAAGTTTTTAAATTTTTGACTAACGAACTGTTAATTATAATTTTTCAATCTTTCCTAAAACACTGATTAGATGACTGAGTTGCAAGATTTAATTACCTAAAACAACAGCCCTGTCCGAAATCCAGCGAGGCTGCGTCCTATATTCGAAATAGTCATTCAAAAATCCTTTAGATTTATTGTCGTTTGACTTAGTTCAGTGCGCAGCAGGCAGTATGAAGGTGCAGAACTCAATTTAGTTCTGGGAATGAGAAAGCAGAAATTTAGCCGCCTGTCACGACCACGCCTCCCGCAGCTCGACGCTCGTTTGGGTGCCGCCGGAACTACCGCATTCAGACATTATAAAAACTGCTCATTTTAAAATAGAGATATTAAAGCCTAATCCTTTTCGCAGGTAGGAAGTTTGGATAAACGATTCTGAGTTTGAATCTGAGTTTCAGAGGCTGTTTTTCTTCCTTGAGGCATAGCCTTTCTGAGGGTAACGATGGGGGTAAGTGAAATATTCAAGAAACATATGTGCTCTAATCTAGGTTTTGACTCCAATACTGAAGTGGGACAAATCCTGTTCATGCCTACGTAAGGGGCCTGAAATCAAAATAATTCTTGTACAATTCTTCAATATTCAATTTACTATCACTACCAAAGGTGATTCTCGGCTCAGGCAGTGATTTTCACGTAACCAAGGAGTACTTCCCTTAGAAAAGGAAGCTTAAACCACACATTCTTCACATCCCTCACGCGTCAGTAGTTGTAGGGCATTGAAAACACAACGGTAAAACGTGTTGGAATCAATAAAAGTACTTTTTTTTAATAAAGTGTAATGCTTTAGCTCGTCCAGCTAACGATCCTATGAAAAATTGCAGCGGACACTAGTGATGCAAAGTAATAATATGTAAATATCACGCAACGTCTTCTACTGTTCTCTTATTCACCTTAAATGTATTTCCGAATCTGAGAGAGCTCGAATTGTTTTCTTAAATGGTATAAATGATTTCGACCTTGAAATCCCAAAACTTTTTTATTAGGATTGGACTTAGGCTACAGTTGCAGGAAAGCTCAGGTCTTTGTCTCAATTCAGCCTTAAGTCTAGAAATTAGAGATATTTACATATTGTGACAAAGATGTCAACAGAGTTGGTGTACGCTATTTACACAGGTGTACCTGGAAGTTATTTCAACTGCTAAGTTTAATTTCTCTACCATGTAAGTTAAACTTTTCAATAACCACGGTAACTTCTTATATATGAGTAAAAAAGTAACGTCCATGATATAATCAGCGTGCTATGAAGGCCAAGTCCTTTTCGAGTGTCGGTGACTCCAAATGTACTTTAAATTCGCGAGGACTTTCTAATACTCTTTATTCATTTGAACACAGTTTCAGGAACGAAGCTTTGCCAGTACTGGTTTTGAATCTGTTTGCTTTTTTTCACACTGATCAGCATCATTTTCAACTGCAAGAAAGTCATAAAATATTTCGATTTAAACGCGGCGAACATTGAGGCTTTGGCAGTAGCCAAGTCCGCCTTCAGAGGCACCAGCAAATATTCTCGTGTCAGGGCGGCGATGAAGAAGAAAAAGTCGCTCACTCTTGAGTAGTCTGATTCTGTGGAATGTAATTTGAAGCGTTCCTACTCCTAACCATCAGACTACCAGACGAAATGAAAAATAGCGTAAGTATTTCTGCAAAAGTATTTTTTAAAGCGCGATTTAATGGCGTATACGAATTTATTCATGACATTATCAACAAGCGGTGGCTTGCACTGACCGGGCTGAAAATAAATCAGCCACAAAGCCTTGTAGGGCACTCACGTGAACTTTGACAATAATGACAATGCGCATCTTCAACAGATCTGAAAAATGCTGATGATGCATCGAGGTGTCCTTTGAAGGCTCGACTTTCATGCTTCAAATGCCAGAATATCAATCAGATCGGACTTCTGGAACTTCTCGATCCATCTTCAAAGCAGTCGAAAACATGCGACGTCCTTCAGCTGCTGTCTAGCATCCGAGTACATTGTGATACGTTTCTTGTACTTACACTCATTCCAGACGCACTACCTGGTCTACAAATGGACGGTCGGCATCGTAAAGCTTATGAAGTTTTGTTGCCGGAGTATCCAGAAAATTTGCTCCAGTAGTGAATTTACATCAATACAAAACAGTAATGAACCCTGAGCAAATCATCACGTAGTGTTTGACAGCTTATATCCCTGCCAAATATCTGTATCGAAGAGCTCCTTCAAATTGCTTGAAAAGAATCTAGTGCTTCAATCAAAATAGAAACGTGTGTGACCTACATTTGCTTCACACACATGAATGGGCCTTTACTATTCACTTTTATCTTAAATTAATACTTATCCCTGCCTTCGTATGGCGGGTGAAGTCGTTTATATCGTCGGATGGAGCCGCCGCCTGACGTTATGACCAACGGATCAGAATGAATGTCTTCAAGTGATGGAGGAGTAATGTGCTCTGAAAATTTTATTTTGTGACTAAGGGAGAAAAGTATTGTGTCAGAAGCCTTCCAAACAGAGATAATTAATAATAAACATGGTATGTACACACAAACCAATGCATAAAAGAGTATGCGGGGGAAAATTGCACTAAAAATACAAAACATACGCTGAAGAAAGCATATCTTGAATATCTTGAATATCTTGAAGTTGTTTGG
>VOMN01037693.1:0-59247 GCA_014899125.1 Orchestia grillus
TGTCTGCAGGCGTGTGATGTGTGTCTGCAGGCGTGTGATGTGTGCCTGCAGGCGTGTGATGTGTGCCTGTAGTTGGTGATGTGTGATTTACACCGGACACGGTATTGCAAGTGAGAAATGACAGAATAAACTAAGATCAGAACACACACCACTCGTGGCCCCAAATAAGCTACTAGGCTTTCATGGCAACCTGTACAGAGATTTGGAATTTGTGCTTGATCAGTGGTGTGGTGTGTGCAGGCAGACTGATTAGTGTACCTGGTAGACTGATTAGTGTCCTTTGCAGACTGATTAGTGTCCTTTGCAGACTGATTAGTGTCCTTTGCAGACTGATTAGTGTCCGTTGCAGACTGATTAGTGTACCTGGCAGACTGATTAGTGTACCTGGCAGACTGGTGTGGTGAACCTGGCAGACTCTGTTTTGGAGCGTGTGGCAGACCAGTCGAATGTAGCTCAGGATTTGGAGCCTATCAGTGTTATCTGATAACAGAATATTTCAATGACAATATGAATTATCAACATTCTGGGCGAGTGAAAACTGATGAAAATGAAAAACAGCCAGTGTGCCATTTGGTACTCAATATTCTCATTGTTATTTGAGTTTTAGGGTATTCATCCTTCGTACTGAAAAAATGGCTTAATACATGGACGAAGTAAGTCCTTTCGGGGAAAAAATCTGAAAATGAAGATTAGATGAAGATATGGTATTTGCGGAATTTTCGGCTTCAATATAATTTTTTGACAAAGTCGTGTGCGTGATAATGATAATGTTTGATAATGATGATGCTTGATAATGATGATACTTGATAATGATGATACTTGGTAATGATGATACTTGGTAATGATGATGCTCGATAATGATGATGCTCGATAATGATGATGCTCGATAATGATAATGCCTTAACAACAGCGCGTTCGATTGTGTCACTGTTGCTTGAATAGAGAACGCTTATAGTTCGGAACAATCGCAAATTGATAGATTTACTATGTATTGAAAATTTATCTGGATTATTAAGAAGTATAGGATTACTTTGCAAAGTTGACATCGCAGGCGCGTGATGTATCGCGCCAGCTTCGTTATCGCAACACATTCGATGACCCACTCCTCCGCTGGGGCGACTGCTGCCTGCGCTGTGATGCACATCGCTCAGTTTACTTAGTGGAGAGGGTACCTTGCGCGCGAACTTGTTTTGGCAATTGGAAAAACGCTGAAGTTCTTTTACAGACTAGTTTTGGAAAAGAGTAAATGTCAGCGAAATTGAAACAGGATCGTTTGTATTTGATACTGGTTGATGGTCAATAATATGGCAAGGAATTAAGAGCTTATCTTCCGAGATTTCTCAACCAAAACTGCTACAGAAATCCCCGTTAGCCTTTGATGAGATAAATAGGCCCTAGGTGCTCCTATCGGACCCATGTTACTGCTTTCAATTTTTACACCTTCTTCGCTATCTCTTCTTTGTCATTTCTTCCTCATCTTTCTTAACCTGCCGTTTCCAAGTGCAGGAGATCATGCGCGGGAACGCACCTCGCACATGGCTTCCTCGTTTTCCATAATCCATTCTAAATGGTCCCTTACGTTCGGCGTGGCATGGCCCAAGTCACTCAGCGCTATAGTCTAAACTACTACCTATAATCGGTGTCAGGATTTAAATGCCCCTTTATTTGAACACAGGCGCTCGAGCCATCAGTTAAACATTGCGAGTTCTTATTCGAGTGACTGGTAAAGATTTTAGTGTCACGTATCGAAAGCTTTCACTTTGCAAGAGACATTTTGTTCCATCTACTTAAACACTACGAACTTATTTTGAATCTCGAGTTGAGAAATTGTAACTGATGCTTCAGCCATATTACATTACTTGCAACGAAATGCCGGTATTTGCTAGAATTCTTTCTCACTAAATCCCTTACTCGTTTTGGTGAGACAAACTGGTGGAGAGGCTCTTCGTGCTTCGGAGTCTAGTCGGGCGACTCAAGAAATTGAATGGGATGTATTTTTTATGCATTTCTGTGCAAGAAGATCGCTAAATGGATGCAAAATATTTAGTTCAACATCATAAAGGCGAAATAAGGAATGCTATATTCGAAAAATTATTTGTAATCTCATATTTGCGTCTCTTTCGAAGTTAATTTCATAATTAGTTCTTTCGATCGAAAATTGTCGATCTCAACCAGCGTTGGAATGTTATTGACGCTTGAAGTTTCTGCAGTATACCAATGAGGTATCAGAAATATCATTTCTGCCAATCAATAAGTGAGTTGGAACAAATTGCATGGTATGGCTTGCAGGATTTGATCTCTAGCTTGCCATCTCTGACAAGCAGAATTTTATCTGCTATGCTTAACTCCTTAAGCGTTATTACAAGAAATTACGCTGTAGCAGTTTTTAAGGCGACTTTTGGCAAACAGTGACAGCAGCTGGTGCTATTTTGCGCTGACTCATTTTCCCCTTTTTGAACAAGTTTACATCTTGTCAAGAAATTAAAATGTAAATTCATTAATTTAAATTAGGCGAGTGAATGCACGGTGAAATGTATCATACATTCATCTTTGGAAGGCACCAACTGACCAATACCGATATGGGATAAGTTCCGTTTCCGGTGACACGTTGCATGCTGACTGAGACTCTGCGTGCCTATTTATTTTGAGTCCTAATTAAATTGGCGAAGTCGATGCATGTTTGCATATAAATAATAACGCTTTGTGTTGAACTTCAGGTACACGGCACTGAGCTATCAATCATTGAACATAAATTAGCGGTTTAACATTCACCTGCCAAGTATGGTACTTCGTGATGATTAAGTTGACCACGTTACGGTTATCTTTTTTGCTTTAAATCTCTACATCCCTCTGATACTGTGATTTGTTGCATTACACCATTCCCAGTGCGTTGGATGAAGCATCCAGTATTCACCTCAGAAGTGCCTGTAGTTATTTGAGTTCTGCGTCCTCCTCGGCAATATTTCATGATCAGACGTTACTCTTAATTTCCCCTTGGCAAGATGGAGGAGAAGGAGGGTGAGTGAGGGGAGCGAGTGGAATGGGGGGCGCTTGTTCAGCGTCTGTGTTTGTTAGATTTAGGTATATATCTGTACGTATATCTGAGGATATTTTAACCAGAGAATTTTACTTTTGCTAGCGTGCAATAACTCTACGGAAAGTTCTTCCAATATTGAAGTACTCGATGTTATCTGTGCGCCTTATTGCGCGAGGGAAAATGCAAAGAGTAGAACAGTTCGGAGGTTTCAAATCACTCCTCAGTAAAAATAAGTTCAAACCCCAATTTTTATAAACCGTGTCGATAACTTCACGTAATTTTTGGAAACAGACGAGATTTTATCGACGTAATATTAAGATGTGTTAAATAGGCGTTAATATTGATATTATTAATTCTAACAAGAGAATAAGTGATAGTTAGCTTTTTGTAATTTAAGACACCGTTTAGACTGGGAGTGAATTGTGATGCTTTCTTTTAGGACAAGTTACTAAAAATTAGATGATTGCAGAGGGTGAAAATATGTCACAACTTGTCCCTCCAAGATTTCTGTACAGGATGCTAGTGGACACGAAATAGAGCGAATTTATTATCGAATTACATTACAAAATTATTAACATTTCTTAACCTACCATTGAGCAGCTAACGTGTTGGGCTAACAATTACAATTAATTACTCGAAAATCTCATCGACTCGCTTTCTGCGTCTGCTGATATAAAAGAATCCATAAAAGAGGACATTTTAAGGTAAATTTTCCAGTTTGGCTCTCATTTGTTTTTACTGACCTGAACAAGTCAAAGACTCTCTGCCGCAATCTCTTCACGCACTGCATGGTAAAACTTGAAAATACAGAAAAGAAATCGCTCATTTGGTGGAATAATTGACTTAACACGTTGGCTGCGATGATATTATTTTCCTTGGGGCAAAACGACCCACTGGTGGGTCGTATCGCAGTCAATGTGTTAATACATATTTACAAAAAATATTAATGTGCTCATAGAAACTCGCCTGTTCATATTTAATTACTTAAAATGATCTTGTTTCCAAAGTTCAATTTATAATTAATTTTCTTTAAAGCCATTGAAATGCTCTGAACTTTGTATTTTGCCTTGCAGCTCGTCTCTGAATTTCCACAGATGCAAAAAAAAGTTATCGCGTATCGGCGAGATACTTAAATATTGGTGGCATTTTCCGTAGAGTAAAGGAATTTTTAAGCAATTTTACTTCTTAGCCCAGCTTCTGTTAACTTACAGACGTACTCTAACGTACGAGTAGCACCTCGTCGAGGAATTTTATGATGATCAAATTCGAAGTATTATTTAGATGGAGGATGTCCTGCTTTGTGGAGCATCTTTTTTCGGTTGGCTATATTTTGTGATGAACGTCAATGATAGAGTAATATGAATGTACTGGGATTTCAAGTCATATCTCTGCCAATAAAAGAATGAATAATTCCAGGAAATACACTCACTGAATATTATTTTTCATTTTGGTGGTGTTGTTGGATTTATTTAGGACATTTCGAGCTTCAGCTTGCGAGATTTAGTGATGGTCTTTGTCGTTGACACCATTTTCTGGAGACTTCGGAATCCTACGAGATATTTGCTTGTACTTGCCACTCGCAATGCTACGTACACAGATACGCAAGCGGGACGCCGTGTTTCAGGTTTAAAATCTTGTTTATTCGCTTGATTCATTAGATTCATGTTTGGGTATTTGCAGTTTTCCTTTTCTTTCTGTTCTCTTTTTACAAAACACATAGTAATTTGAATTCTGATTTGTTTACTGATATCCAAACTGTCACAAGCTAAATATTTTGACTGTGTATGAAACTTTAAAATGATGATTTACCTTATTCAAGTAATCTTAGGATTTATATTTTCAATAGAAAAATATATTTCATGACAGACTTCATTGGTCCTCCATCACTCAACGCCCCCATTCGCGCACACCTCCTTGCGGTCGATCGTTGATAGCGCGAAAACAAAAAAAAATAACAGATGGTCTGTCACAGATTTATGAGTGCCCAGGCGAAGCTCTGGCTATCGATCAAAATTCCTGGGCTGCTTTGATAACTGGACTACGTGCGCAGACTTCTGCGCCATGTGCGTTGTTCTGGACTCGCCGTCTTCAATTGGGGCTTCTAATTTTGAGAAAGAATTGGGCTGATAGGAGCATTGACTTGGCCCACCCATCGTGGCTGCGTGCTGAACCACCTTAGAAAGTTGATTCACGAAAATTTAGGGCTTTTGGTAATAAATATCGGCTTTCATTTCTCGATGTTCCTATTCCGTTGAAGAAACTTCGAAAGACCAAATTGGAACGCGATGTTTTTGGTCCTTTAGAGAGAGTGAAATTATTCTTAATTGCAATTGTTTTTCCCCAACGTTTCATGCACTTACACCAGAATTTCAGCTCTGAACTGACTCAGCAATCCCTGATATTTTTGCTCATGAAAGTGACTTCTGAGGAAGGGCGTCCTGAAAGAAGGTTTTAAGACTTGTCTATTGGCATGCGGTCCATTCTTGTCTGTCATCTTTTCTTATTCTTTTTGCGTATCATTCAAATCGATCATTTCTGTGATGTGACATTTTAGGTGTCTCCACTCTCATTAGCTTGCGATTTACATGTCTCAGCTGGCTCTTTTAACTGTCGTACTACATGGACATCGGAGGGAGTATTATAAAATTCAATACACGTGCGGGCGCATACAAGTTCTTCTAGCGTTGCATCACTTGTAAGATAAAATGCATCCCTTCTAAATTGACGTGCACCTCAGCCAGGAGTTGGAAAAATAATAATCGTAATGTGAACGTGGGATTCTTCCTTACTCGCAACATCGAATGGTAGAGCTGACGAAACCTTGGAAGTTTTTATGCACGCTTCGCTAAAAATTCGACTTTGTATTTTATACAATGAACTCGTAAGAACTTGAGCTTATCTCGTTCGGTGAACTTAACTGAAGATAAATCAAGCACAGGATTACGTGTTAGCGCTTTATATTGGAGTTTGATTGGCTGTATTCAATTTTTATCGGGCCTTATTCTCTCAATGATTAATCATCTTACACTGTTCATCTATTTTTAAAATGAACGTCGTCACAATCGTACGGCAGTTCATTTCCATACTTATAAGTAATTCAAATGCATTGGAATTTCATTTCATTTTCAATCAAGGCTTCGAGAGATCTCAGGACCCTTCAGAAATCTCAGAATAAAGGACATGATGACCGAGAACTCAGAGTCGGAATACGGAATAATTAGAAAGTCGCTTCCCAAGTTGTGCTTTTGCTGGGTATCAGGGGTAACTCTTGAATGGTACAAGTAAACCCAGTATGTTTGGTTTCCGAACATTAACTTGATTGCATTAGGAAAGTCCTGCTGGCCTGTGAATATGAACGATGCTGACTTCATGAAACGTCTTTGTTAGGACGATTGGGTTTCACAAATCTTTTCTTGTTCGGTGGGATTGAACTGGTTCGCTGGCGCGGGTTGCCATCCTGGTGTACCTCCAAACATGCATGAGCGCGGAATCAAGTCTGCTCCAACTTTCATTCCTCTCAAGGGGATGTGCTGAAGAGGATAGTCCTTCAAAGCTTCTTCGGGACTTAGGAGCGTCTCACGGAGGATAGGTAGGATTCCCGAGCGGTTTTAAAACTTCAACTGCATCAGAAATTTAGCATGCAACCTGAGAATGAACCTGCAACTGAAAATGAACTTAAATCTGAAAGTAGTATCACTGTTGGAGAATCACATGAAATACAGCAGCGGTAAAACAAGCAATAGCACAGTTCTCGTTTCACTGTCCCTACCCTAGAATCGAAAAATATCTTGAAGCCCCTAACTCAATTTTGAATTATCGGTCTTCCAGACGCCCCAGTGTGCGGGCAGCAGGAGTGGCAGTACCGGGGGGCATCTCTGCACGAGACGCTGTCCATTCCGTGCGTGCTGGACGCCCTGCCACCGCCCCACCACGTCACCTGGACCTTCAACAACACCGGCGAGAGTATCAGGATCGAGCAGGTGAGGCCTTCGTTTACTGCACCTGGATACGTAGCTTCGTGGAAAAGCGTCGTGCGTTCCACACTAATGTGGAAATTTAGAAATTCACTACTCAGGCTAACTTTTTTGCCGGGGCATCTGAAATTATCCATAATTTTGGCTGCGAAAGCTTTTACCATTTTTATCACACTTCGCTGGGCCGGCGAAAAATTTCGACAGAGTGTGCCCTTGTTTGCTAACTTATGCTGTAGTTTATAATATACATGGAAAAAATATGTCATCAATACTAGAAGTATGAGAAAGTTCAAAACAGTATGTAATTCACCTTAGCATCAATGTTTTTTTTATTTAATCTTTCAAAACCACTACAAGTTTCTCGCTTCAAATTCACTGATAAAACGTCGTTCACGCAGCACTCGGACTTTCCGAGCGCCTTGTGCGTAAAATTCATCTCGAGACTGGAGAGACAGCCAAGGAATCTCGTCAGGATGGCTCCATTGTTTTCACGGCCGTCACCATTTGCTAAATCTTTTCGTCGCTCTGCCTCTCTGTCGCTCTCTTCTTGTCTTGGTCTCGTGCGTTATTTATGAATTATTTGAGGCGATCTCCCGTGTTTTCCATGCCAACGTTTCAAAAATTCGATTAAATTTATCTCACGATCTTTAGTCTTCCCGTGCAGCTTAGTTGCTCGCCTCCAAATGTTTTTCATCTTTTATATAGTTAGTTTTTATAAGTTTTCCATGTATTTTCGTTGCAAAAACACACCTCGGCTACATTATTTCCCCGCCCTTTTTCACTTTATCTGTTGAGATTTTCACGCTTTCTGTTTCGTTTTCTTTACTCGTGACTGTTTCATTGAAAAATGCACTATGTATTTGATTTAGCAATACTCTACAGCACTTGCATTCTCGTGTATGTCCAGGTGTATAGGTCCTTTTTTGAAAATGTAAAAATGGGAGGTCGCGTAATGTTGTGCAGAAATGCTATGCGGCTTAGTTTTTTTAAGAATGCCTTCATGCGTCTTTAACCGTGCGATAATAACTTGCAGGTCTCAAAAATAAATAGTTTTGAAACCAAGTAGGAATGACATTACGTTGGCAAATTTAGGTTACCAAAGTCACCGTGAGACTAACGCAGGGTTAAAATCATTAATACTTCGAAGTCTGAAATCAGCAAACGTTCTCGGTCAACATCGTTCACCCAGAAGCTTCAAGAGGGCGTGGAATTCAAGAAACTTTCTTTCCCAGCAGTTTTTGCCGCGTGTCTTACCTGAACTCCGCCGGAGACTTTACATTTCTAGCAAACTTGCAGTGATAGAATTCACATGCGTGTCATGAAACCATTCCAGGCCTGTGTTCCGTGACACAAACTCGTACACGGCGCACTTACTCCTAAACGTAGATGACGTCCTGAAGGTCATAAAAGGATACCATTATGAAAAGTAATGGAGTGGTCTCCATACATTGTAATGTTCTCAAGCAGCACTTGCAATCTTTCCAGCATATTTTCTCCGCAGAATAGCGAACGTCAGAGACTATCGTAGGTAAGCGTCATTGTTCAAGGCTACGTTGTGGTGGTGGGTTCTAGGACAGTAAACTTTGTCTCGCTCCTTCCCACTGCGAGGGTTTAAGCACTATTGCAGATTTTAAGCTCTTCGTTATAATTATTAAGCTGCGTTGCCTGAAGTTTATTTGACGTTTCATTCCTTACAACTGTTTACACCAGGCCCAAAGAGCTGCGTTAAAATCTAACTGTCGAGAACTCCACGCATGTGGGGTGCAAGTATGAGAAGAATTGTTGAGGTGCCTTGGAAGCATCTTGCTGAAGCTGTCTATTCCACTCGCTGTACCTTCAATAGTTCTAATTTATTAGAATTTAGGACGCCCAGGATCCATGTGGTTGGGATAGTTTCAAACATCAACTGTGTAAAAAAGTTGATGTATTCAACTAACCCTGCAATACTCAACGTATTGCAACGAATTTATGTTTTCAGTTCTATTATAAGCTATTCAGGGCAAAATCAGGACAAATTACTGTCAAGTCTGCTGCTTAGGCTTAATTCCGATGCCCTACTCTTCCAGTTTCTTATTTGCTGTCTTTTTGCGTGTTAACGGCCGGTGGATCTAAAACACCACCGACCTCAGCAACGAAGAATACTTGAATCTCTGTCTCTCTTCCGTGATTTAATTTTTTCAATATGCTTACGCTACATTTTTTGATGACTATTGGAGGTTGTGTGACTAAAATATTGAAGTTTTTGTATAATCGGGCCCTACGTGAGTTACATTATGATGTACAGAGTCTTGCAGATGAATTCCTACAATTTTTCTCATTTCTGTTTAAGCTTTATTACTTCAGGTTATTATAATATGTACATGAAATTTTTACAGCTAATGGAACAGATTATTAAGGGGACGAATTATTTATTCAATATGACCGCCTTCGGAAATGACGACGTCACCTAATCATTACCGGAACTTGGACTTGCTGCGGATGACCTCTGCCTTTTAAAAAGACCTTTCTGCCTTTTCAATATTCTTCTTGAGGGCCGAAGCGCTGCTGTGAAGCCTCAAACAAGCTTTGGGTTCTATTCAAGCCCAGAAATACTAGTCCAAAAGGTTCAGTTCAGGCGAGTTGGAGGCCACATATCTTTCTCCCAGAATTCTACAGTGGAACTCTTGAGCAAGTTGATTTTTGCTCATAGTGTGGGCTGGGATTGTATCTTGTTGGGAGACATCCCCTTTACTAGCAGCCTCAGCCTTCATCTAAGGTAGGATTTTGCCCTCTAAAACTTTGCAGTAGACGGTGACATTTACTTTGGCATGGTCGGCAAAGACCTGGGTAAACACGTCGCCCTAACTTGAAACCATGCTGAGAGACATGACGCTCGCTGTTTCTTGGTAGTAATCGTGAGGTGAACCTCAGTACTCGACGAGGTGATCCAGCAGTCATTCCGCTTATCAAAAACTCTATCGGCCGTAAAAACTTTATCGTCAGGGAAGAACTTGAAGATTGAGCCGCTTCCCTTCCAAGTTCAACAGCTTCTTGTACCTCTCCAAGCGAACCTCCTTCATCTTGATGGTATGGGGAGGCCCCTTACCTGCGCGTAGGAGTTAAGGCCCAGCTGCTTGATGCCTCTGCGGATTGTCGCGACGCTGACGGTCCTATTCTTGGCCAATATCAGGAATGACATGGTCGGATTGGCAGTATACTTCTCTTGAGGCCTGCCAGAAAGCGTGGTGTGTGAAGTTTTCCGCTGCTTGACCAATGGGCCAATCTCTGGTCTCTGCCAGACTCGTCAAAACGCTTGCAGACGTCGTAGACTGTGTGCCTCGGATATCAAAAGGCCTTTGGAACGTAGGTAAGGTTTTGAACTGCACGACGAAGCTCACATATAGCCAAACGCTTGGCGTGCTTCATCGCCTAATCTTCACTCCACGAAGTCGAAATTTCATTCGCCGGTTTGTTTCATACGTGGCTGTAACCGAGTACGGTGATGACTGCCACCTTACAATGTGTCAGGGTTGCCATATACTGTGAAAATTGTACAGATTTATGTTCAAGACCTGCGTATCATCGACTGTGGTGATTACATCAGTTACAGGCCATTGATATGTCGCTCTAATAAATTATCATCAAAAGAGAAAATAGCCCTTCAAATCCTCCAAAGGTTTCGGTAATTTGTCTATTCTGCGCTGAGGTTAACCATGTTCAAAAGCCCTCTGTTAGTTGCCATGATTTGTGAGTGAAATTTTGCTCACTAACGTGTAAGAGAGTATATCGTTGAATTTTGATCTTTGGTCTATAGAGTACAGCTCTAACCCAGACTGTGCATGCCTTGGTAAAATGCAACACAACCCAACAATGATTTTAATCCATTTTTAATTCATTTCCTTTACGACTCGCTACTTTCATTTCATTTCACATTCCAAGAAAATGTTGAATCAAAAACTAAAAGAGCTTGCGTAGCACCCAGTCATGCATCCCCTACTTTTCCGCACGCCAAATTTCCATGTTTCATTCTTGGCTCAAGTCCCATGCAAAAGTTGCCCTAATTTTCATCAAAATTGCGTCAAACTTGTGAGGACGCTCACGTTATCGCTGCGGCGCATTTTAAAATGTTTTTATGCTGCTAACTTCACAGCAAGTTTCATGCGAATATAAATTACAAATGTATCAGGCCAGCGTTTTCGTTGTAGCATCACGACAAGGTTGCGCCCGTGATAAGCTGAAGCGGTATTTTATTTATTATCTCATGCTTGGTGCTTTCGCGTCTCTGCCCTCCTTGCCTGCTCAGCTACGTGAAGAATTTGTTCCGGTAGTTTTAATGGAATAATTAAATTTCCTCGTGAAATTCTAAGTCTTCGTAATTACTCGTACCTCCTACGAAGAGCGCTGTTTAGGATGCGAGAATGGTCCTCTTTAACCGAGAATTTGAACTTCTAAGAACTGTAAATAATTATTGTGGCAAATGTGGCTGTGTTACATAAAATTCACCTAAAATCCGTATTTGACATATGTGTTGAATGCTCTGACGATGGATTTAAAACTTAATAGGGCTGCGAAATAATACTTATGAGCATGCCGTTGGGCACCTGTGCTAGTTTTAACTCATTTTAAATCTATCTTAAACTGTCGGAATAAGAGTGATCGTAAAAACGTTATTTAGAGAAGGTGAGCGTTGGGGAAGGCGAGTCTAGTAAGAATTTATCGAATTGTAACTCGCAATCAAACTTAGGTCAGAACTTCGCGCTAAAATATTTCGCGACCTCCTCCCTCGTGTTGGTGTACGGCCAAAGTCACAAGCTGGATGCTTGGCTTCTGCTGTGCGTTCGTATCTCTCGTCTTAATTTTCCGACTTAAGGTTACTACGCAATAAAATGATACCCTAGTTTCCAAAAACTCCTACTTTCTGTCACTGACAATGATGTTTTTTCATTCGTGGATATATCTTTGTTTCTAAATCTTCTGAAAGTTCACTTCCCCTTCAGCTTGTTTCAGTTACTTGTGCTCGAAGATGTGCTGTCCTGCACGGGGAAGGGTGGATGAAGGATGTGCTTGCAGACTGCGTTTCAAATGTGACATGAGACGCATTTCAAACGTAGCTTTGAATGCTTTTGACAACTTTGCAAAATCTGGTTGAGCCCGATGTTGATGGGCAGTATAGTTACAGCGCATGTGGTGTGCGATGTTGATGTTGATGCGTCCCGGTGTTGATGGGCAGTATGGTTACAGCGCATGTGGTGTGCGATGTTGATGTTGATGCGTCCCGATGTTGATGGGCAGTATGGTTACCGCGCATGTGGTGTGCGAACACCGATGTTCCAAAAATGCTCCTCACGGACGAAAACCGCGTCCATGGATTTTCACCAAGCCAAAATATGCAGCCATATATTTTTACTGAAGCTAAATTTCATTCGTGGATTTTTAAAACGTTAAAGTTACACCTGTGAATATTTATTACACTCCAAAATCACGCTATCAATTTTTACCAAAGCAAAACTAGGCCTAGAAGCGTGGACAGCTGGTGACTCGTCCAATGGATCTGAGCATTTAGCGTTGGGACGCTGAGAGTTCAAGAGAGAATTACTTTAGGTCTCTCGCCAGCTCTCAGCCCGACACAGCTGTCAGCATCACTGGGGCTGGTAGTCTGTAGTGGATCTAGTTCTGTTCAGAAAATAACGTAGGCTCGTTTTTTGTACTTGCTTTTCCATCTATATTCGTATTTTTCTCGATGCACGTTTAGCTGGGGTCTATAAGATTGGCTTCATTGGGGTTTCTTTGCTTTATTTCCCTTCGCTTTGCTAATCCTTTTGCGATGTTAACGCTGCGTATGAGGATCGCTTTCCTCCAGGCTGTAAGCACATCTTTTTCTGGCTGCTTGAGAAATGTTCAAGTTTCACTTGCACCTGTACGGGCATGCTGAGAAACTGTTCTTGAACCCGGAACTATAGGTCGTTTTAAATTTATTTTGTTATTTTTCATAAGCAGAGGTTTGTGCTTGAAGAGTTTTTATAGCTTGCGGAACTTAATTTTCTCTATCATAGCTTTGATTCAGGTGTACGGAGCACCATAATACACTTTAATTCTCTTATAATGGATCGCAACGGTCAGATTCACTAAAAACTCCTTTTTTCCAGTAGGGATTCGTCAGTCGGACCCATGCATCACTCACGCGAGGAAAATAATTCCCAAATTCCCGAGCGAGGAGGACGGCAATATTTTGAACGGGCCGTCATATTTGGAGGGTCGAATTTGTAGAATTGTTCATATTTTTGTTCTGCCTCGGCGACTGCCGTACTAAAACTAATGGCCTGAAACTATTGCGTGCGCAATATTTCTCATTAAGAGTATTAGACTTTTTAATTCGATCGAAAAGCTCCACTGTTACTGACGTAAACGAATTCAGTTGAGTTTTCAATTACGACGACGAATTTGATGTGCCAGAGCCTGAGTTTTTATCCGCGTGTGACGCCGACGCACTCTGCCGCCCCGGGGCGATATCGATAATTATTACGCCCGATTGCACCGTGCAATAATTAATTCCTTAATGAAGCTGGGTGACAAAACTGTAAAATTTAATTAGGCTCCGTTTCGGAGGGAGCTTGATTCTCTCATCGTTATTATCCATAATTCTGAAGTGCAGTTCGGTCGCACTGGAAGTAATGTGTTCGTATGAGTTACGTTTTGTGTTTTCAAAGTCGGGCTGCATTGTAGCCTTCTTAGAGTCAGCACGAATTTTTGATCTGTGCAGTGCAACTTCTGGGTAGACGAAATGTTATTATAGACGAAATCCATTGTTATTTCCTTAGACACCGGGTAGACGAAATGTGCAGTGCATGGGCGCTCAGAACCACACGCGGCAGGGCAGAGGTAGTAGCCGTATTGGAACGAAGTTTGCTGCGGCTCTTTTTTCTTACGCAGAATTGGTCTTTTGAAAAACTCTTGCCAAGACGGCATGCGTGGCCCTCACAAAGATGTACACACAGAATTGCAGTCGCCGTTTACTCTATAGCGATCGAATCCAGCAACTTGGAGGCCCTTACAGCTACGATACTAGCGTGCTTTACAGTTTTTCAAGTGGACATTCTCGCTTTATGATGCATGGAACTTGACCGAGATTTGTCTAGGGCATTTCCTTAACTAACGATGCACTTCAGTCCCACTCTTACTTTATTCAGTACGTCGCTGCGTATAATAAAAGTACGCTCTGCGATTATTCGCACTGAAAAGACAATTTAGGTCGAGTTGACTCACTTCCTCAATTTTTGCTTCTCCTTAAATCAACTCGCTTTTGTGAGTCACCTCGATTCAGATTTCCTACAGTGCGTCTAGATGACCCACTTTATGTCCTTTGATGCAACCGTGATGAAGTTTCGGGGGATAAAAAACAAAAATTTAGATCAAGGCTTAGCGCTAGGAGTCTCGAAGACGCAAAAATTCTTCGAATAAATAAAGGACTTAAAAACTTGTACGTCATTGACATAGCAGGAGGAATTTTTGTTTGTGATTAGCGACTTGTTTGTTTCGTTGCTTATAACTACCTGATAACAGTTATGAGCCTTTTCCTTCTTGTTATGAGTCGTGTTCCTCAACCCAAGTTAGATCTCAAGATGACCATGAAAGCCTTAAAATAACTTCCATGACAAAGAACTCTCAGATAAATATCGTAAATCTTGCTTCTACTCCCCTTAATTTGGCCAACTCGGTGAAAAATGAACTTCAATCGCTTCTGCAATTCAGAATTGCACTGTCAACTGAGCTGTAGCTGCTCATTGAGTGCAATTGACGTCCGTCCCTTACATTAAAGCCTCCACAGAGTTCCTCATGCAGCCTTCCGTGACCATTCTTTCCATATCGAGTGAGCCTGCTTCATGAGAACTCCACCACCCGCACCTGAAACAGATCTTTAACCAGGGTCACCAGGTCTCGTCCACGTACTCTAAGGCAGTCACAGCGCAGTGATAGGCTATAAATTCCAGCATTAACGCTCATGTCCGCTCAATATCTGCGATTGCTCATGCGCTCCGCTGAGTTTACGTTGTGCTTCAGACAGTGGATTGCACTCTACGATGACCGTCAGCACGCTGCCGCGCTCGACCTGAACTCAATCGCGTCGAGTGGCTCCCTAATGCACTCCTAGGATTGAAGCGCGAGCTGCTTTTTGTGACCTATTTCTGGGGTGTGGCTCAGGGTAGTGCTATTCTGTGACCATTGTCTGGGGTGTTGGTCAGGGTAGTGCTATTCTGTGACCATTATCTGGGTGTTGGTCAGGGTAGTGCTATTCTGTGACCTATGTCTGGGGTGTGGCTCAGGGTAGTGCTATTCTGTGACCTTGGTCTGGGGTGTGGCTCAAGGTAATGCTATTCTGTGACCTATGTCTGGGGTGTGGCTGAGGGTAGTGCTATTCTGTGACCTTGGTCTGGGGTGTGGCTCAAGGTAGTGCTATTCTGTGACCTATGTCTGGGGTGCGGCTCAGGGTAGTGTAATTCTGTGACCTATGTCTGGGGTGTGGCTCAGGGTAGTGTAATTCTGTGACCTATTTCTGGGGTGTGGTTCAAGGTTGGGAAACTGCGACCAATATCTGGGGTGTGGTTCGTCGTAGTGAAGTTCTGGGGCTGTTTTCTGGAGCCTAACTCACAGTAGTCAGACTCGGGTTTATTTCTGGGGTTTAATTCTCGGGTTTATTTCTGGGGTTTAGTTTATGATACCGGCGTTCGTGATTCATTCCTGATCTGTAATTCATGGATGTAAAATTCTGTTGCATGTTTCTGGGGTTTAGTTCTTGGTAGTAAATTTTTACGGTGTATTTAGAATAGAATAAAATGTAGCCACATAAATTAATCATTCTTTGTTTTCTACCCAAGTCCCATGCCGTTAGATACCAATCACGCGCAGACAAACGAACTGACGTCGAACAGAAGGGCAGGCCAGATCGAAGATCAGGCAGTACTACTAGTACCTGTGTTCTATGACCACCGTCACCGCAACTAACCCCTTCACCTCTGAAGAGGAAAAAGAGGACAATCAGACATAAGCAATCACACTCGCAGTCATTCATTTTCTCATTCAAGCATCAGAACGTTTGCTTCAACGTAGGGAAGCGAACCTTTCTCAATACTGAGATCGTATCGTGTACCAAACTTTTCTTAGAATCTTCA
Source organism: Orchestia grillus (assembly GCA_014899125.1). Classification (NCBI taxonomy): domain Eukaryota; kingdom Metazoa; phylum Arthropoda; class Malacostraca; order Amphipoda; family Talitridae; genus Orchestia; species Orchestia grillus. The sequence goes on from VOMN01037693.1 coordinate 16,158, forward strand.
CTAATTTTCTAATGGGGACCTCGAATCTGTATGTTCAAAGGCTGAGGGTTCTCAAACTAGCATTTGTCTAGATGATGTTCGAAAGAGTTATCGGTGCCAGCAGGGACTCATGTTTTCCGGTAGTTGGTTGCAGATTTCAACGATTTTAACCGAAACTGTATTCAGGGCTTGGGTTGTTTTGGAGGATTTTCTCAGAAGAAGAGGTAGACTTGTTGGTCCTATCAGAGAGCTCGAAAAAGTATAGGTGACATCTGCTGCTTATTAAAATTGTCTAAAAATACTTAGCGTTTTTGTTTTATGAAGTACCTCTTTCGCTATTACTGTACTTCTGATTTTAGGTATGAAAGTTTTTCATCTCACTGTGCTTGCTCCACCCAAGTATTCTTAGCAAGTTTGAGCATCCAAGGTAAAAAGTTGATGACCTGACGGCCATCTTCTCTCGATTTAAGCCCGATTGAAAACTTCTGAGCTATCGTCAAACGAGACGTTTACGCCGATGGACGTCGATTTTCGTCGAAAATAGCCTCATGGAAAACAATTAGCACTGCATTCAACGCCCCACATGCCATTATTAAGAAATTGATTGATTCCGTGAATACGAGACTTTTTGGTGGGGAAAACTCTATGACGCTCATGTGGGCAAATAATGTAATTGTTCAGCAAACAAAATTGTGTTAATGCAATTATTTGTTAAAAAGACGCTGAATTGGTCTTAATTTTTATGTTTATTTTGTAATTTATGCTAACAATGATCGAACTATACCTGTTGCAATTTAAAAGCTTTAAGTCATGCTCGGTCGAAGTTGAATGATATGAATGTTTTTCTTCAAATAGGTATTTTGCCATTAGACCTAACTTTTTCCTAAATTGTTACCATAACATGTCAGCTTTTCTGAAAAAATTCTGTAATTGATTCACAAGAAGTTGAAAACTCGTTTTTATTACCAAGTTATTTTCGCTGGTCTGAGTTACAGTTCTCCGTCCTATATGCTTCTGAGGTCTAGTTCGTTATGTTCTAATTCTGTTGCCTATTTTTGGTGTCTAGCTGATGGTGGCTTATAGTTCTATAATATTGTGAGGCTGGAAAACTTCAAACTCCGTCAGTAGAAGTGAAGAAAAAAAAAGTTCACTCTTTGTTTCCCTCAGTAATTCTGTTATTCTGTACATGATGATTATCTTCTCTTCGCATTCTGTTCTAAGCGCTTGAACTGAGCATATTTTTGGAAGTACTTGTGCTGAGTGCAGTTCTGGAAGTATTTTTGCTGGGTGCAGTTCTGGAAGTACTTGTGCTGGGTGCAGTTCTGGAAGTATTTTTGCTGGGTGCAGTTCTGGAAGTACTTGTGCAGGGTGCAGTTCTGGAAGTACATGTGCTGGGTGCAGTTCTGGAAGTACTTGTGCTGGGTGCAGTTCTGGAAATACTTGAATCTCGTTTCGCATCGAAGCGCCGCACGAATTTTTTACACCTATAATTTTTTCCAATATCAGTGCTCGGGAAGATGCTGGCGTGCTGACAGCTTGACTCGACGGAGTAATTATTTTCTGCCGGGATGACGATTTAATCCTGAAATAATGTCGAGGCGAGCAAGTCCGCTAGTTTTGCAGTAACGGATCAATCGCAATTTGTGATGAACATAAGTCTGTTCTGCATAGCAACTAATACTTTACACTGCTTTAATATATATATTAAGCCGAGGGAAAGATGTCAGTGTAATGACTATTATTTTGCAAAGAAAGTAAGTCGTTTTTGAAATTTATAGCGTACCTTAACAGTTGTGCCAATCTGCAATGTCAATTTTTCACGTCATAAATAAGCTCTCCGGACAAAAAAAATATGCAACCAATATGCTGTAGGACCTCCACAAGCGTCAATAATGATGCCAATTATGCCCGGCATCGAGTCTACTGGTGTCCTATTGTGCACGTGGTTGATTTTGAACCACTTTTGCATCAACTGTGATATTTTGGACATCTAACATGTCGTGCCGGATGGTCCCTCAAATTTTCTACTGGGTTTATGTTTGGGGACTTAGCTGGCCTATCTAAATGCCTGACATATCTCGAGTGACAGTCATGCTAATTGATACAGTTCTATCCCGGTGCACACGACAGTTTTCACCCTAAAAGGTAGGCGAAGCAACATGCCTTTCTTCATTCAGTTATTGAATAACTGGCAAAATTTGGTTATCTAGCAGCTCAATGTAACCATGCTGGTTCAGTTCGAACGGGTATTTCAACTAGATGACCCCCTTCCTTGTATTTGAAATAGCCCCTGAGCATGACAGACCTTCGTCCTCCTTGTATCACCCCATGCACACAGGTTTCATCAGGTTTTCGAACACGACGACGGGTATCGCTGTTATAAAGACAGTATCATGATTCATCTGACTACATAACGCTTTTCCACCCCTCTACAGTCTACAGTGCGCGTGCGTTGGCCCAGTTTAAACGAGCGGTCTTGTAACCAAAAGTAAGAATCGATCTTTTACGAGTCGCTTTGCTCCATATATCCATTACATGGAATTCGCTATTAAGAGCTCATTCAAAAACAGCAGGAGAGGGGATATCATTGGCGTTTCACAGTTATTCCACCCTTCATGCAAAGCAATTCCGATCAACAATTCGGGACACATGGCAGCAGCTCCTATGGGTTATAACTTTCTTCCGAGCACAATTTTACTTAGAACCGGATTGTTTCCATTGTAAGCAGATCCGCATAGCCAGCGGCGTGAAACTCCAGTAAATTTCGACATTTTCTTCGCTGGGTGTCTCTAGCCCGACCAATTGCAATAGCCCCGTTTTGCCATTCCAAGACGTTTTGCTGTCGTCCCAGTGTTGTGGAGCAACTAGGAAACAAGTTCATACCTTGCCAGTTCTGAATGAAGGCTTGAAGGCTGATGCCTGTCGGTACTTGCATACAACTTAAACTTCGGTCACAGCTTTGGAAACCAATAGATGAACGTAGTAAGGAAGTGGAGCACACAAAACAGTTGACTATTTTTTTGCCCGGGGAACTTAATGGACAAATACGAATAGAATTTTGATTATCCTCCAACACTACCGACTATTTTACGCACTCCAACTGCTTTCGTACTCGTGACGTTAGAATTTCGAGTGTTGGTGTTGGAGACACGCGTGTCCCGCGTGATAATGGGCTTGATTTTTTATCATTGCCATGTATTATGCGTTCTTTGCGACTGCTCATTAAAATGGTAATGCTGGCCATTCATCCGAAACTTTTGCCTAGACTCGCCTGGCCTCACTTTCTTGCAGACGCCTGGGCGCTTCAACTTTATTCATAGATACTTCACTGCGAAATTTTGCTTCGTTTTTTTTTATTGTGGGTTTGGTATTTGTTACTTTATATTTGAATGTTTTGCTTCTTTACTTGTACCTAATCCGTCCTTCAAATTGTAACGATTCGATGAGTAAAACAAATGTTGGTGTTTTTGATCTTCTAATAATGATTTCGGAACTAAGTATTATATCGTTCCGTTGCACGCGATACACGTGCATGAGCTCAATAAACCATTGCTTTATTTCTTAGGAAAAACGTGGAAAGATTTCTGTGCAAATATTGTTGACTACTTAGCGTTCCCTGACATTTCATTTTGTCCCAGTGGGGAACGACACGATGAAAGAACCACGTGTCCGCGTGGGGCGATGCGTGATTTTATTCCGTCACGTCGGCCTGTTCACCCTAAAATTTGCGGCTCTCATGATTACTGACTCGTTGATCTTTTTCTTTGGGCCACTCAAATCGGTATTAATATTTTAATTTTACTTTAGTGGTATTCTGCACTAAATTGAGACCTTCACATTACGGTCCAAAAGAATTGGGATACGAGTATACATATTCGTGTATGTCATCGACAATCGATAGTCGTCCACCTCACTTGGCATCTCTCATTTGCATTGCGTGGGACTGAGGTGAACCATTCACCAATCCGTAATTTTAAGCATTTTGCGCCCAAAATTCCCATGTTGACCACTCAATCTGATTTCTGAAAGCAAACGTCCATGTGTCGAAGTAAAACCATTACTCTGGCACTAGTAATCGATAGGTTAGCTTGCACTCCAGATTTACTCAAAGAGTCAGTAAATAGGGATTTTTCGAAGCACCAGCCTTTATTCTGTATGCACATCTAAACATTGGAGCTAGTACGTTGAGAAGGACGTCATTTGCTGGCGCCTATTCCTTTCAAGCTGCTCAAATTTTCTCACCCTTTGCGCTGCTGCAGATTAGAGTTTCTGTCCGTGTCAGCGAAGTAGCGGGACTGCTATCATGTACTCAAAAGTTACAGCTCCACTCAATGCAAGTTCAGACGCAGCGCTAAATATATCCCTCTCATTTATTTCGTAAGTTTCACTTTCGATTTAGAGTTGCGTCATTCTCAAATACTTCTTTACTGTTTCTCAGTTCACTTTCGTTTGTAGTTCGCCTCTAAATATTTCAGTAGATTTGTATCGGTTGTGCAGTGCAGCGCATAATTCGGCATATTAGGACTCACTCAGCCTTATCGTGTGGAGTGATGCACGTTTCTCAATGAGCTCAATCCATACGAAAATGCTCTTAACATCTTCCAATGCTTGTTTTTAAATACGAGCGGGCTATGTTCATGCGATTTTAATATATTTTTTAGATATTTTATTACCCTTGGAAATGACCGAGACGTATCGGGAGTGACAAGAAATCGCGATTAAGCTTATGTCACGCCTTTTTCTTTAATATTAAATGCTTCCCGAGTTTGTTCACCAAATTAAGAGAAAGCTGTTAAACTCATCCTCGCCGGAATTAGGGGTGAAAATTATTTATTTCATTTCGTGGTCACGTAAATATACGACGCGCATTCTTGAGAGAGTCTTTCCTCTAAAGTGAAATAAAATAAAGTGTTCTCGGAAGGTTCGTGTTGTAATCATACCTAATTTTTTTAGTGGGCAATACTGACCGTCTTGATCACGCTATTGCATTCCTAAGGCAGACGAAAGCATCCATCCATTTCACTAATCTTGCTAAAATGTACGTTCACTTCACGAAAATAAATATTTATTTTTCAGAAGTCGACATATACTTACAAAATGCATATTTATGGTACGCATATGTAGACAATTTATACAAATGTGTGCCTTTACTTAAAACGAAACTACACGTTTATTTCACACAATGTAAACTTACTTTACAATTATGCATACATATTACACAAAAATGCATGATTATTTAACAAGTATGCGTATTTATTTTGAGGTTAGGCATGCCCACAATCGAAGCACCAGCGAGCTTCTCTCAATCTTTGACATGATTGCTCTTATGAGATTGAATCGTGCACTTCGGGTTTGGGCGTTGACTCGATGATAAATTAGATTATTGAGCTTGTCCTTATTCAGCTTGAGGAAAAAGAACGAGCTTGATTCAGCTATAAAATATGTATTATTTTCATTGACTGATCAGTTTTGCTGTTCACTGTGTATTCAATGACGTTAGTAAATTTTTTCAAGTAGCTGAAACTGGTTTAGAGTTGTTTTTCATCACTTTTCGTTCACTTTGTACTTGACTGATTCTTAGAATCGATAACAAGTCATGACAAACATTCACTTTTTGCTAGTCGATTGGTCTACCTCGTTGACAGCTTTCATTTTCCTAGAATAATCAAGATTCTAAGCCCGAACCTGGCTTATATTTACTTGCCCAATTTGGTTCCCGTTAAAAAACTGGATCCTGAATCCAATCATTGATATATCGTAAAAATACTCCCACACTTATTTCAAGGAATCAAAGAAGCTCAAGGTCAGGTCTCCAGTCTAACTCTCTTGCCACACCCCATCAATAAATTCCCTAAAGATTTGGGAAAAAAAATTCATTTGGGACCAAAATCCTAATAAATTATTGATGCTCCAGTGAAGAATTTAAACTGGAACCTCACCTTGTTAAGCTGAATAAAAAACACCCGCGTCTCACTCGCGCGAGTTTGCGATGATTTAATGGCTGCAGGTTCATTAAAGTTGCAAGCGATGCAAGAACACTGCAGCAAGGCAGCCCTTCGTAAACACTGCATCAAAACGACGCATGGGGTCGTGGAGAGCACATTCCGCTCCAACGTATTGAGGTCATACCAGAAACCGCTCCCTAAATTCATGGAGTGTCCCTACTTGTTCCTGTTGAATCATAGATAAATTTGAATAATAGACATTTTATAGTCATTCTATTATCGATAGAAGATACAGTTTTGCTATACTATCGATCAGTTTAATCAATATATACTCAATCTGTATAAACGCCATGACAGTCTTCTTATGTACGGTACAGCATTTGTAATATGTTGCTTTTTCAAGTGTAAATTTTTTGTAGTTGTAAGGAATTTGAAAATTCATAGTCGATATGTCCTCGACCTTCTTTGGAGGTTCGTACCTGTTACCTGTGTACGTCCTCATGAGTTATCAAGCTCGATCAATGTCCGTCAAGGCCCGTAGTTGGCTCAACAAAACTTTTTGAGGGATTGTGTCGTGGAAACAATGCGTATTAATAGAGGTTTCACCTCGCAATCCCCTCCAAATGTGACTGATGTTTGGTGCGTGCGAGATTCGTGAAACGAGTTTTCGGAGACGTGCCCTGTCTCGCAAGAAATTAGTTGGAGAGATAGTGTCTTCAGATGGAACTGCCTGCTGAAAAACGCCCATACTGTAAACTGTAGGATACGATTCGATAGAAACATGATACTCCGTTCAATTAACCAAATATATTCTTTTTAAAGGTATTTTATTATAATCTATTTCTGAATTTACGTTTCAATTGAAGGTACTGGACTTCTGAATTTTGATCGTTCTCAATGTTTGATCATTTTATTGCTTGTTATTAGTACTACTATAAGAAGAAACGAAAAAAATGTTTTTCAATCTAGTTTCCTGCGCCGCGTTTATGCCATTTTTTAAGTCATGGTGCTCAGCTTTGCGGTAGAATAACTCTACGTAAATGTTTCAGAGGAGATGCCAAGGTTTGCTGAAAAACACGACCCTGGGCTGGTCGTGTGTCACCCCATGACTGCAGTGCTCGATATTTCGGCTGTGACCCTATACTGTTTTTAGCGCCATTTTTTCAACACTATGAAAATGACATCCTCCTGAATGTGACCTGCATATTTCATCCTATGCTAAAAATATCAATCCCCATTAGGGTAGCCAGCACGGATTCTCCCTACAATGTAATGATTAATTCCCTTGAATGTAGCTTATAAAGTTATTCGGTTTATTCAGGATTTGTGTTTATTGATTGATGAATTCATTTCACGCGATGAGTGCCTCGTGCAAGTATGTGCGGAGTTACACAACGCGTTTGTGCTGTGATGTTAGGTGTGCCAAAAAGCGAGTAGAATTCACCAAATTGTGCACGCACTTAGGCTAGCCTGTACTCAGGTGCACTGGTGTTAAAGTACGATTTTAAATTACTCAATACTTGTCTAAATTTAGCGATAGGCTCGTGCTTTCCAAATCACTGTTTTTCCTTAAATCTCAGTGAATCTTTGTCTTCAAGTTAACCGTAGGTTGACATTTTTTAATATGATATTCAAACAATATTTTATAATTAGCGAGCAGGTGTGTAAGATTACTATTACTAACGCTTTCCCTCAAGAAAGTGCGGCAGATTTCTGCTACTGAAGCTACTCCCGAAAATCACAAGTAACATTGAAGCAAATTAATCACTGGAATATCATCGTATAAACTCAAGGGCGCAAGAACTTGAAGTTCTTTCTCATGAATCCCGATGCACTGAAGCTTCCCTACGATGGTTTGGCTGCAAAATGCGAGTGCATATATCAGTTATAATCCCCAACTTTTGCCAAAAAGGAAAAAAAATCCCTTTTAATAAATCACTTGCAAGAATAATTTCTAGGCTCCCTTTTTCCTGGACTGTTTACGAAGGCCACGTACTGCTAGCATTTTTTAACGTAACATCCGTTTTTTTGCCTGTACTCGTATACAAGCTAGACTGCAGTCAATTTTTCGTACAAAGTTGATTTCAAATCTATTGGATATAAACATAAAACTTCAGTTAGCATTTCGGAGAATACTAACTACAGTCTTATTGCAAATATACATGAATATAAGACTTCAAGATATTTTTCGTAGTACTTTAATTTCAGCCGTTCTGCATGTATATTATATATATATATTATATAACTTAGACTAAGTCTCCGTTCAAAGCTAGCAAAAAACCAGCGCTGTAGGAGCAACTAAATTTCTCAGCCTACTCACCAATCGCGGCTCTGCTCCTGCAGAACAAGGTGTCGGTGGCGGGGCGGCGGTCGTCCGTGCGCTACACGCCCAAGACGGAGCTGGACTACGGCACCCTGCTGTGCTGGGGCAGAAACGCCGTGGGGCGGCAGGCAAAACCTTGCGTCTTTCACATCTTCCCGGCAGGTTAGAACGTTTCCTCGGGGTCCAAACTTAGCGCTTGTTGTCAGGTCCAGCCTGTCAGGTGGACGGAATTTTTTTGTTAATGTCTTTGTTTCACGTCTATCGGTTTAAGCCATTGATGTGTGGTGATTATTACTCAGTAAATTTTGTTGATTTATTTGGAAGCGGATTCATATTTGCAGTGGGAATACATCTTTTGGAGGAAAACTATTGTGTAGTTATTGAAGTAAATGTTATTATGCAAACGTGACGGGAAGTGTTCGTTGAGTACTAAACTCTTATATTTGAAAATTGTTCTGCTCATTAATATTTAATTTATAAATTAAACCGATGCAAAATTGTAAGAACAATTTTTAATCAAGAAAACATGCACGTATAGCCATTACCATGCATTACCATTCTCTTGATTTGGTGTTGTTACCATCAAGCGTCTGGAAAACAGGATGTCATGCATCACTGACTCCACAAAGGGCTTTGCCTACGATATATGGGAAGAATGATTAGTTGTGAATGTTTGATATGCCTACCAAATATGCTATGGGCACTGGCGTCCCCAGGAGGGCACTGTCGGATTACCTCAGTTATAGATAGGCTTTCAGAACTTCTATCTTCCGTGTTAACTTTGCTTCTTTCAATTTTCACTTCTTTACTATCTCTTTTTGCCTTTTCTTCCTCATCTTTACCTTTTCTTCATCTTTCTTCAGTGTTAATGGGCAGGGGACCCTGTGTACAGGGAGAACACACCTTGTGCGTGGGTTCCCCGTTCGAAGCAGTACATACTTAATGGTCCCTTCTCTTTCGACCTGTATTCTGAGTCACTGAGCCGCTGCTATCTGTACAGCAACAACTTATTTGATACTCTGTTGATATAGAGTGCTCGGTCTGAAGTGAGTGTAATGTATAATTTACTGCAACTTTAAAATTTTATACTAGATGTATCTTCAATACAGAAATTTATCTGAAGTGTGCAAGTAGAATTGTTAGCTCTTTTCGAAGCAGTTGTCTGATATTTGCATGAATATTAAGGTGCTTAATACAGAGAATAAATTCAGGTTTGTTCCTTGTTGGCATCAAAATGAGTGGAATCGCCAAATTATGCACTCTCTTTAGCTCGTCGTTACTCAGACGTACCGGTATTAAAACTCGGTCTTTTAATTCCTTCATAAATACTTGTTCAAACAGAAATTTGCTTGGGCTTTCAACAAATAGTTTTCCCTATGTCTCTCAGTAAATCTCAAGTTTTCTCAATTTATACTCGTATTATCCTTGTCTCCCAGATTTACAGTTCTTGATTTGAAAAAACTTAGGTTTACCATGGTAAACACGATCAAGAGTACTGACTATGCTTCTAAATTTACATTTTTTAATTTGGTGGCATGAATTACCAAATTCGTTAAGGAGAAATTGGCTACTAGAGACTTGTACTGTTCGGCGTTCGGTCTGTCAACTGAGCTTGTGGGAGTGCCGAGGTCGTAAGAGGACTTGGTGGGAGTGCCGAGGTCGTAAGAAGACTTGGTGGGAGTGCTGAGGTCGTAGGAGGACTTGGTGGGAGTGCCAAGGTCGTAAGAAGACTTGGTGGGAGTGCCGAGGTCGTAGGAGGACTTGGTGGGAGTGCCAAGGTCGTAAGAAGGTTTGGTGGGAGTGCCAAGGTCGTAAGAGGATTCGGTGGGAGCACCGAGGTCGTAAGAGGACTTGGTGGGAGTACCGAGTTTGTAAGAGGATTTTGTGGGAGTACCGAGGTCGTAAGAGGACAGCAGTGTGTCACTTCAGTGGAAGACAGCCACGCTGCCTCGAATGTGGGACAAATGTAGAGTTGGTTCTCATGGGAGACCGAGCTAAAGAACGGTTACGTCTGAGTCTTCTGAAACAGACTATGGTATATGCGAAAAATTAAGATATTTAAATAAATTATAACACATTCGTAAAGGAATACCGATCCATTCCTTCATATTTCTACATTATTATTGAACATGCAAAGATCCACCAGTCTCCTCTTCTAATTCCCTGCCCAAACTTGTCCTAATTCCGCGTAATATTGTGCCTAGGCCCCCCTGACCCGGTGCACAACTGCTCCCAGTTCAACCTGAGCGCGACAGACGTGAATGTGCGATGTTCCCCTGGCTTCGACGGCGGCCTGCCCCAGACCTTCATCATGGAGCTCTACGATGAGCAGACGGGCAGACTCGTGGCCAACGTCTCCAGTGAGGTGAGGGTCTGCAGTGGTCTGCTCTAGTCTTGGTCCTTGAACTACGTTGTTGTTTCCAAGTACGAGTTCGTGTTATTAATACCCGTATCGTGAGATACTCGTCTCGCGAGATACTCGTCTCGCGAGATGCTCGTCTCGTGAGATGCTCGACTCGTGAGATGCTCGTCTCGTGGGATGCTCGTCTTGTGAGATACTCGTCTCGTGGGATGCTCGTCTCGTGCGATGCTCGTCTCGTGGGATGCTCGTCTTGTGAGATACTCGTCTCGTGGGATGCTCGTCTCGTGCGATGTTCGTCTCGTGGGATGCTCGTCTCGTGGGATGCTCGTCTCGTGAGATGCTCGTCTCGTGAGATGCTCGTCTCGTGAGATACTCGTTTATTGGAGTACGAAACACAGGTATCGTGAAGCTCATATCAGGCAACACGCCGTACTCGCATCGCAAGGCCCCTCAGGGGGCACAGGGTAGGTGATAGGCAATAGGGTTTGGTAATTTAAGGTTGTCTTTCATATGTTATGGGGACTGGTCATCCTAGGGGGACAGTGTTAAAAGTTACCCCAGATTTACCAAGGCTTTCGTAACTTCTATCTTTCATGTCCACTTTGCTTCTTTCCATTTCCATGCCTTCTTCCTTAGCTTTTTTTTTTCTTTTATGCCTCTTCTTTCTTAACTTGCTGTTTCTATGAGCAAGGAGTCTAGTATGGGAACACACCTGCGCATTCCACGTTTTTTAAAGGCCTTACTAAATGGTTCCTTCATTTCGCCCTCTGTGGATCCCATTTTATGTGGGCTGGGAGCTTTAAACTAACGAATAATCTAGTCTGGTTGTACGAAATGCTCACACAGCAGGTCAGTTAGCACGTGCACCGAGGGGATGTACTGTATGTGGAAATATTAAGAAACTCCGGGAGCTGTACCTGCTCGGATGCATTTTGTTGCTCAAATGCCAAGATGGAGCTGAAAATCATTTATTTTGTATGTGCAGTTGGTTCAGCATTGAAAGTTCTAAAGATAATTTTTGTGGAACGGGTATTTCTCCCTGTTTATTTTTTCAATTTGAAATTAAATGTCTGAACAAGAAGTAAAAAGAATTACTTTTCATAATGTTTAAAGAAATAAGTTGGTACAAATCTCGTGACTGAAAATCGTCTTTTTTTCAATTCCTGTTTTAGTTAGACAGTTTTTACTTCAGATCCGATTCTGTTTATATACCTTCTGAAATACATTAAATTTTAATATATCGTGTATTGATTTGAGTGATTGTAAAAAACTTAGGCATCTCGTGCTAAAAAAAACACACACTATAAACCATATGATCTGCCAGCAATTTCTTAACAATTAATGTTACTTGTGTAAACGTGTGGTAAACCTCAATTTATTTCATTTATGCAATATTTTTTCAAGTTAGAATTAGCAGAAATAGTTCTACTCATGTTATCCATCTTTTGACAATACCATTGATGTGAGACACGTCGATACCACGTCTTTAGCGCTGCAGACAAACGCCCAAACTCCGATGAAGTTTTTTTCCGGCTCTGAACAAATTTAAAGTCTACGACGAGTTCTGACTGAGGCAGTTTATGCAAATGCCATTTGAAGTTCTAACACAGCGACTAAAGTTCACTGAAAATATGAGACACAGTCGCAAAGGTATTTTTCCTTGTAGATTTGTCTTCTCTGAACAATTTTTCCGTTCCTCGAAACTGCACTGAAAGCTGACAGTTTGGGCAAGCACCCTGTCCATTTATTCAATTTTGTTGTTAATTCAAATGAAAAATGTGACCAACGGTTCAGGTCAACGGCAAATAAATAGTGGGTTGGATTAGCATTCAGCTCGCGATGTTTGAAAGAAGATAGGTGCATCATTAAACGATCGTTCGTGTGTTTCATCCCTTGTTTCTAATCTGCTAATCAAAGAAATTCTATTCGAAGGCAAAAACCTTTTTTTCTTCAGGACTCTTCATAGTTGATTTTTGGGCTACCTCTTGGGGGGAATATATTTTTGGCTTATAGGGGCAATGTGCGATAAATAATCCTCGACCTCACCGGTAGGAAGCCATCTTACTTTGATTTGATCTTTGAAATGATGAAATGCGAGAATGGGAACTATTAAAAAATGAGACTCTTGAATGAATTAAATATCGTGTACATTAACCTACAAAAACCTTTGAAGTTCTGTTCTAGGGCTTATTCAAAACTTAAAGATTTGATTGCAAGCACCGCTGAATTATGCTTTTGAAAATCAAGTTATGAAAGTGCTCTTCACAAATAGTATAAGTAGAAAAAATTGCTGTACTTCAGCCGCTCCGTGCGAATTCAGATTCCATCGAGTTCATGAATATTGGCTGTCGTAAAACTACACGAACATACCAGAGTTGGTGTTGCTGTCACTCCGTTAGCCATTCTCCGCTGAGTTGACTCCAGCCATGTTCTGGCTGTGTCGCAGCAGAACTCCACGTTCGAAGAGATTGCGTCAAACAGAAAATTAATCTCTTATATTTTTTTCCGTTTCCGCGACAATATACTAATTTTCTATGCATAAATTTTGAGATGCTTTTCAAATCTTATTTCATATTAACCCTATTTTGTATTTTTTCGTAAATTTATTCCTTACGCTCATTTTCATAAAATTTTAAGACTGCCAGAGCGAGAAACCAACCCATCCGGTGACAAAAGGTGGAAATAGCAGAGTAGCGCAAGTACAGAAAGAATGACAATAATAATTACCTCTTATTCTAAAACTCAGGAAAGATCCAAATCCGTGCTCAAAATGAAAACTAGAATAGTGACCCAAGATATTGAAGCTTTCTTTTTTTTTTTTACTGGGTTATTCAAGGTCTAGCAGAGAAGATACTGCTTCTGCAGCTTCGTGGTATACTCGTACAGCTGAGCACTCTTCATCCTCCACCCTTTGGTTGGAATCATTGGGTTCTTCAACCCTGCGCTTCTTAATCAATGCAACCAATTTCTGCCAATTATGAGAAACAGCTATACTTATTGTTAAATCTCTGTTATATACCTTTATTGAATTCAAGAAGTCCCGCTCTGTTATATTCCTCTATTCATATTTCAAAAACCGCCCAGGCAGGACTTGAATTAACTTCTTAATTTAATTTATATTTGTTGCCGTCATGAGATAGAATTTGAAATTATCCTCAAGTACATCATCACAAAGACCATATAAGAAGGAAACTGTGTATGGGCTACGAGGGTTTAGTGGTGGAAAAAGAATAGTTCTTCCAATTTTTTGCTTTTCTTTTTAATGAAATGAATTTCATTCTTCGAATTTTATTTCTAAAAAACTGACACGACCTAATGACGTGCCTCCCCTCAGGGGGCATAGGATAGGCCATAGGCAATAGAGGTAGGTTAGTTAGGTTTGTCTATCCTATGCTATGGGGACTAGCGCCCCCAGGGGAGCACCGCTAGGCTACCTCAGCTTTAGATAGGCCTTCGGGACTTCTATCTTTCGTGCCTACTTTGCTTCCTTCCGTTTTCATTCCTTCTTCGCTATTTCTTATTTGTCTTTTCTTCCTCTTCCTTCTTAACTGGCTGTTTCTATGCGCAGGGGATCTTGTGTGGGAACACACCCTGTGCATAGATTCCCCGTTCTCCTAAGTCCATACTAAATGGTCCCTACTCTTTCGATGCGGTATAGCTCTCGAGGCCGGTGCATTGCGTTTAACCCCTATAATAATAATAATAATAATAATAATAATAATAATAATAATAATGACGTGCCTCATTGACATTTGTAAAATAGCTTTGTTTTTTTGATTCGTAACATCACATCCAATGTGTGAACGAAAGTAGAAAAACCAAACAATCTAATGTACATTTGTATAATACGTGAACATCACTTCCTATCAATTCATGCGCTGCAAGAAATAAATTGGCGTCAAAAAATTGCCCTGTCCAATGCTGTAGTTCGTGCATATTCGTCGTTTATTTTGGCTGCTACTGATGTAGGAAAAAGCTGCGGTCTGTAAATTACCACTTTTTGTTGGAAACCAACCAAGAGCTTCCAGTAGCATACCTTGATGAAATTTATTTTTCTTAAAGGCGCTCACTAATGTCCGGAAGTTTTCCCTGGAATTTAGGCATGCCGATTTGCAATTAATATTATTTTTATTTTCATTCTTAAAACTGGATCAGCAGAGCTGATATTTCGTTACTTAATATGCGTTGCTTATTATATTTAAGAAATTCCATATGCCAAATTCAATTTTAATAAGCATTTGATTTTGTAATTACTTTAATCAATTTATCTCCTGTGATAACCATAATCGTTTGAAGCTACTCGTAAACGAAAAGAATGGAACAGAATATGACATCAGCAACACGCCACGTGACCCATTTTTTGGTTCATCCCTTAGTTCCACGCCGTCAGACATCAATCACGCACAGGCAAATGATACAATGTGGAATGCGAGGATAGGGTGATTTAAATAACAGGTTCAGTGACCTCCATCACAGCCACTAACCGCTCCACCTTTGGAGTGGAAATGGTGTTCAAAAATCAAACAATCGCACTCACAGTCATCGATTTTCAAGTACAAGCATAGGAACGTACATTTCAACATGAGAAAGCGTACTTAGTGTGATTCTGGGATCGTATCTTTTACCAAACTGTTCTTAGTATCATAAGTAATTTTCAAACAGTGACATAGAGTCTCGAGTTTAAAGTGCTCAGGGATTTCTTACCCAGTATTGGTCTAGACAAATTTTGAAGGTGTTCATGGTAGCAGCAGAGACTGTTTTCTGGTAGTTGATTCCAGATTTTTACAATTTGACCCGGATAAAAATTCTAGGCCTGGAATGTTTGTGGAGGATTTTTTTGATACGTTTTGGCCGCGACTCGTGCAAACGTCATTGTCTCTTTCGAAGAACTTTTTTGGGATGTCGTTGAAGCAATTAAGATATTTGTAGCATTATGAATACAAGAGCCATGAAAGCCTCTTGTAAATTTATCCTATTTATTGGTTAAAAGAATTCAAGTTCGTCGTACGGCGTAAAAAATTAGAGCAGACGCTAAAGGCTCTAGCTATTAAAGCTCGATTCCTGTTAATTTTCAAACGAAAAGGACAAAAAACTCATACCAAGATCTGTAAAGGTTGCTTTACAGTAAACAGAGATCAAAAATCCATCAGTAATTAGCCACTAGTAATTAGTGAATGTAAAAATGGTATGGGATTACTGTATTTCTCACTAATGCCATAGTAAATTTTACGTTACGATACTACGAGATCAAGTAATTTAGGAACAGAGTACACTGTGATTTATTATTAAATAGTTTAATGTTTATAGGTGAATATTTAGTAAGTATATAGGTCTCGATAGTTGCATTCGCAGCCACCTTTGTTCAAGCGAGATGAGTTTCAGTTGTTAGAGACGCCATTTGTAGCTGAGTTTCCGGAGATCAGGGATCATTTTGTTTTTGCTCTGAATCTGCACTATTTTATTGATAATTTGTCGTAAGGGAGGAGACTAGAGTTGCACTGTATATTTCTGATGTGGTCGGAATAGTACTTCACAGTATTATGTCTTCGGCCATAGTCAAAATTTCTTGCGATACGACTAAGAATTCTACTCGCCTTCTCGATACTTTTTGTATATGCTTGTCAGAATTGAGGTTCATAGTGATAGTGGTGCTAAGATCTCTTTGTTGCTCTACCTCATTGATAGATCCATTGCTCATTAAGCAATGGAAATTTCGGTTTTTAATTCCAACGTGCATCACTGAACATTTGTCAATGTTGAAGCTCATTAACCAGGTTTCAGTCTATCGGAAAAAGTGATTGAGGTCTGTTTGGATGGTTATTCAGTCCTGTCCAATGAATTGTCAGCGAACTTGTTCATTTTACTGATGATTCCGATGTCAAGATCACTGACATAAATTATGAGTGGGCCTAGGACGTTTCCTCGAGGAACCCCTGACGTTACTTCTACCCAGGCGCTATTTTCCCTATAAATCAGTGCTCGTTGAGTGCGGCCAGTGAGCCACTCTCGAATCCATCGAGAATAGTTGCCTTATATACCGTGGGCTTCAACTTTGGCCATCAGCCTCTCGTTGGGAACCTCATCAAAAGCTCTTCGGACGTCGAGGTATACGAGGTGTGCGGCCTAAGTGCTATCGAAGGAAGGGTTGGCTTTTTCATGTATCCTAAACAGAGGTACAAAGTCTAATTTATTACTCATTCTAATTGAGTAATCGTGGCATTCATCTTTGCTTCTTCACATCTTTTAGAACGCTCCTAAAATATTTTCAGAAATATGATACGTCTAACCTAATTATTCAGGTAGAACATTTTGATATTAATAATTATATAATCTCCCTTATAACATTTACGCTCTCCAGATTTTGAGTTCCACCAGTGAGCGCACAAGCGTATTTTTTTAGCCTGATTTCATTTCAAATTATGTTTACTGACTTCATACAGAGTGAACTTTGGAACGCCAATGCGCTACTGAACTTTCTCTACTTGCCTCATGCAGCAATGACTCCTTGATTACCCTGACGATCAGGGGTTGAGGTGCGCTGTGATATGACGGTAGTTCTGCAGCTCTTGGTATCTTAAGTAATACTTTCGCCTCGCTAATCAGATTTAATGTTTAAAATAACTTTGTTAATTGACCTTGTACGAATGAGAACTTCTCGTTTCTCGAGATATGCTCGCATATTTTGTCCGTTTCGAGCTTCATAAACTAACTCTTCCGTGTTGGTTTTCTTGCACTATGACCATCGTCCCTTTCTTCGCGTAATCTTCCCTCCAATCACAAACAACATGAATTTATGCCTACTGAATAATTTCTGTAGCCTGTAACACGATAGCTAATTTTTATTCAATGTTTACTCTCCCTTGTTACTTGTAACCTTGGAATTAGTTGGGGCACCACGTCGTAGGTCACACAAATGTGCCGCCTTTTTAGGTATATAGTGTCTTATTGCCTCTTCCTCCAAAGGCAGCAATTTGCTCCGCAATATCGAACCAAGGACCTCCTCACTAGGAGCCAAACACGTTATCACCTGCGCCACAGAGGATACAGCGACACTTATATTGTCTCCATATATTATCTTTTCCTTGTTCCCGCGTGACGCAACACTTATATTGTATCCATATATTATATTTCCCCTGTTCCCGCGTGATGCAACACTGTCATTTAATTTGAGTATTACGCTCATCTGTTAACTAGAAGTCAAAACTTACATTCTGTTAGATTTTCAACTACTACCTGTTACCGATTTCGTAACACTCACGTCTCAAAAATATTCCAGCTTCCTCTTGTTTTCTCTCACACAACACTTACATTTTATTAAATTTTCAATTCTCACCTGTTACCTATAATGCTACACTTACATTTTATTGAAATTTCAACTTCCTCCTGTTAACTTTAGCGCGACGTTTACGTTTTACTAAATTCTAAACATCTACCTGTTACAAGCAACGTAAGAGTTACTTTCTATTCAGTGTTCATGTCTCAAAAATGAGTTTTGCAGGGCCATCATTTGCTTACACGGCCCCACTTTCGTTGGCTCAGGCGCCAGTGCTGTGGGCCCGGTCGCTGCCGTCGTCCAGCAGCTTCAGCGGGGTCATCTTCCCCCTGAACAGCAAAGGGCGGGGCGAGATCGCCCCCATCACCGCTGTCACGCTCAGGGACCAGGCAGAAAAACGCACAGGTTAGATTCTTTTTGTTGAAGTTCGTCCTTGCTTTCATGACGTTTCTTCTTGCTTTCATGACGTTTCTTCTTGCTTTCATGACATTTCTTCTGAGAATGGGAGCTATGTTTTTACTGGTTTACACGCTGTAGAGCGCGTAATTTGTAATGTGGAATAAAATGTTCGTAATTCTATGTTGATAGTAGCGGAAGGAATATGTTCATTTAAGAAATTCTATGGAGTTAATCCAAAATAATCGCATATTGTTAGTCCAGCTTGCTATTTTTGTTTGGTTGCGAAATAGTATTTATTTTCAAATTTTGAATCCATCCAATTGTCGATTTCATGTTCATATTAGTTTTAAGTCTATATGTGCGTACTTTACAGGGTATTGGGGAAAAAGAGGTACAAAATTTTACATCTACCAGAAAGTAGCAAACTAAATACATTTGCCTGTATGGAACTTTGCAAAAAAATATTTGGCTTCTGGGATATTAGCTGTTTAATGTTTGAAATGAGGAAATTTGAAAACAAAATTGTCCTCAATCATTTACTTATACGTTTATTTTCCAGAAATTGATCAAAATTTCCACTACCCATATCGATAGACTTGAGATATTTTTGACTTGAGAGGACACATGAAAAGCCTTGTTATTCAACACCTGTGGAATCAGAGGAAGATCTCGTGACAAGAATTGTTGTGATTTCTGGCGATATTTCTGAAATGCCAGGCTTTTTCCACAAAATCCGGCAGTCTTAAGTCGAAGATATCCCCGGTGCATCGAGGTGGGTGGTGGAGACTTTGACTACTATCTATGAAGCAAATGTGGAATTCGACTAGTAGGTGCGCCCCGCCAAAATTGGCGGGGCAAATGATGTTCATTTCTTAAGAAGCCTTCTTATTCACGGTAAATCTGACGGGAAATATTGTTATTTGCAGTATCACTGATACGGACTGCCTTCTCTGACAGTCTCGCTGATTAGTTAGAAATACGGACCCGGGAATTTTCTCCTATCTAAATCCTCAAGAGCGCGACAGAGAGACGGACAGACGGACCAAACAACCAAGCAAGGGTTATTATTCTATAATAGGATTATTTGTGGGCAAATTTCTTCTTTCCTAATATTAAACAACTAATCTCTCAGAAAAAGCTTTTTTCGAAAAGTTTTATAATGGAAAAAGTGTCCGGTTCGCCACTTTCTGGTAGGTGAGAAATTATGTACCTCTATTCCCCTATACGCGTTCGTTCATACACTCCAGAATTTACGTTCGTACTTCGTTACTTGGCGGACACCCTGACTACTGAGCGTAAACATTGGCATTAATTAAATGAACGCTTGTGTGAAGTAGATACAATTCTACAACGTATGCTTTGAGTCACCTGTTTTCGTCAGAATACTTGTCCCTTCTCACTAACATTTATTTACGATTTCCATGTATTAAATTACAAAGAGAACACACATCGGTTTTTTTCATATTTCTGGAATTGGACAGAAATTCTTCCCACACATTCCACCATTTTTCATTCCCTTTTTGTTGCTAGAAATTGTCTGTTGTTTTGTTATCTGCATGTTAAAGGATAACTTTACTGATAGGGAAAAACAGAATTATTTTGTCTTTTGACAAAAGAAACACCGTCGTATTAAAGTTATGCAACGTGCAGCGATGTGTTAGGTTGCGGAATATCTGTCAATAAGCATAAAAAGAATCTCGGCTATTTATATAGGCATGAATATTTAAAAATGGATCTCCTTTAATTAACCACTGATATATTTTAGAGCTAAGAAAGCATTTAGCTTTGCACGAATAACTCGCAGCATCCTTATAAATAACGAATAACTAGCAACTAGGTTACTGCTATGTTTAGTCTTGCACCAAGAACTAGCAGTAACCTAATGTTTAGATGCAATAAGGTTGCATTTAGCTATGGATGAAGGACTAGCAGCGGCCTGATAAGTACATATATACGCTGTTTATACCATGAAACTGCATTTACCTTTGCACCAAGAACTGTAAGCAACTTAATTTTTAAATGAAATGGAACCGTAGCCAGCCTTGTACGTATAACTACCAGCGCCCTAATGTTTCAATGCCATGAAACTGTGTAGCTTTGTCCAAAGAACTATCGTTAAACTCATTTTCATATGCGATAAAACTGTATTTAGCTTTGTACGAAGAGCTAGCAGCAGCCCTATGAAGCGGGCCCATACAGCACCACTGGTCCTTATAGAGATAATGGTGGGACGACTTGTGTACACTGTGGTGAGCACATCTGTAGTTAGTCTGTGGCGCAGTTCTGAGGCATCTGGGTCTGCAAACAGGAGAGTAAGTGATAGGTGTTGACAGAATCTGATGCCGGCGCTGGTGAAATTTGGCTTATTTTTTGTTATTTTTTCGTTTGATTAACCAGGGGCATGGCCGAGACGACGTCTCAGCGAGCCCGCAGTCGGGTACAGTAGTTTTTTGCTTACTTTTTTTCTCCCTATTTTTTAGGAAGATTTTAAGAACTTTTTCTTGGATAAGTTTTAGTTTCCTAAGCTTTTGAGTTGTTTTACACAACCCGTTTTCAAGGGAACGAAATTACAACATTTGCGACTCTGCGATTTGCGAATCTTCATTTATATATATATATGACGTCCATCATTAAAGCAAAGCAATTTCGGTCAACGATTCTGGACGCACGGCGCCTGTCCTTATGTGTAAGAATTTTCTCTCGACCACAATTTTTCCTTGAATTACCGTATGTACGGGGTTGTTTCCATTGTTGGTTGACCAGCATAACCGTGCGGCATGAAACACCGGCGTATTTCGCTGCCTTCTTTCACTGGGTGTCCCTTAGCCCGACTAAATACAATAGCCTCTTTTTGCCATTCCTAGACGTTTTGCTTTCGCTCAATTGTTTTGGAGTAACCAAGAAACAAGTCTATACTTTACCAGCTGTGAATGAAGACTGATGCCTGTTTTGTACTTGCATATAACCTAAACTTTGGTCTCAGCTTTGAAAATTTATTGATGAACGAAGTATATAACTGCAGCTCAAAAAACAACAGGTGACTAATTTCAAAATTAGGAAGGATAATTCCTGTGGAGGAAAAATGTGCTCTGATATTAACTAAAAGCGTAAAATTTGTAAGAGAGGGGAAGTTAGCATAGAACCGATAAAGAAAAGATTTTCATGTAAAGGGTTTTTATTCGTTTGACCATCATTGCTTTTTGCTTATGTTATTGCACTAATATTTTTATCGTCTTCCATAAATTATTCTTGTAGTATTACTGTAAATTAGATGTGCCAGTGTTGAAATCAATAGCAGTCTTGATGCCAGAAAATGAAACAAAGCCAAAATTGAGGCAATTTTTTTGCGAGGCTGATGCTAAACTTAAATAAGATCCCAAACGGAACAGTGGCGCTTGTTTTTATTAAGCTTCACTTGCAGGGAAAGTTTATGCCGCTTTTGACCCGGAAATTTATTTGTTCTCGCTGGCCTGTAAAAATCGAAAGAATTTCAAGGCATTCAAGGCGAGCAGACCGTTCCTGGACGTCGCAGACTGATGTTTATTGGGCTGTTCCAAGGTGGCTTTTGCCTGTTTGTTCGGCGCCGGGAGGGATGCTGCGCTCTATTTTCCTCGTCCCAAAACAGTGAGACGTTCATAATTTCCCGGGCCACGGGGCCTTAAAGAGCCGTGAGTGCGCCATAAACGTACAGAGCGCCCTATTAAATAAGCCTAATGCTGGCCAATGCGCCTCGAAGCTTCCCTCTCCTCCGGTGATACAAAAGCAGCATCTGGAGGCCCTACGAGTCTATCAGCGTTCGCACCACTTCCCTAACACGAGTCCTCTCCCTTTCCAGTCATTGAAGCCAATTTAGTTTGGTGTCTGTCGCAATGTTACTCTGTAGTTTAGCGTCCTTCCGAAGCGTTGGTTAAAATTGAACTTTGCAGACTCATCGCAATTTTCAGTAGAGCATTTTCTGCAGTTAGTACGTTTGCAACATTCTTCGCAGAATGAGCATTAGTCTACATTTGCTGGTGTCTTGAATAGTATTTATTTTTCTTCCGTTTATATTCTGGTAAGCTACGTTCAACCTTCATTACATCAAAAGGTTACACTCTGGGAGGAAGCTCAGTTCTCCAACGGACGCTTCCCGTCGCGCAGCACTGACACGTCGTGCGGTAGCAGCGCAAGCCGATGCGTCGTCGAAATCACGTAATTTTCAATCGGAACTGTGCAAATACAGTAATATTTATTTCTAGATAGCGAAAACTGATCACTTCTTGCTAACAATCTAGCTCACATTTGTAAAAGGGTTTCGAAAACAGTTTTCATAACAATTTTAAAATAAATTATGTTTTTACGAAAATATTCATTGTAGTACGCTTACGTGTTTCTTTCTAATTATATGTAGTAACGAATAGTAACGTCGTAATTAATATTTCACATTATTTAATCGACAGAAACATATGGGGTGGGTATATCTTACGATATTTTTTCACATCATCAATCAATGAGTGGAAATTACTGTAAATACTTTGCAGTCATCGTGCCATGGTATAGTTAGGGCGATTAGAAATTTCGGCTGTATTGGGATTTTCGATCCTGCAAAGCACACGCGGTTCACTTGGGTATGGAATTTAAAGTGGCAAGTACTCGAGATGGAACTCGCCATAAAACGTGCCATTCGAACGCGTAAGAGCAATGACGCGTGAGAATGAAAGTACGGGCAAACGTACGGGGTAAAGCAGAAGAAATGTAAGGTCGAGTACAGTCCTACGAGTACACAAACTCCATACGTAACTCGAATGTTTCATGTTTGCACTTCGTGATCGTTTAAATGAGCAAAGCAGAAATCATACTCGTATTTTAAATTAACACTTGGCACTATTGCTGAACAAACAGAGAAAAGTCCTTGAACTTTACATGTAAAGGAACAGCAATTTGAAAAAAAATAAATAGCCTTGAAAACATATTCTCAGTTCCTCAATTCGTCAGTGAACAAAAGCCTTTCAGCTCTTGTATGGCAAACGAGGCCCTACGCTTCCTAGATATCGTATAAACTATTGCACTACAGCAGCTCTTTTCCATTTTGGGCTTCATGCATTAAAATATCAACTTGAAACGTGCACAAACGCTAAATTATAAAATATGTGCTTACGGTTATAATCAACGTGTCTCTGGTGCACACGAAATCATAAAATTTCAGATGGAAGATGAGTCAAATCGTACAAACAGTCCTGCACTGTTCATGCGTTAAGAGTCCTGTACTGGATTGTGAAGAGGCACGGGCAGGGATACTTGCTCAAGATTCCCTTTTTTTCAATAATTATTATGAAAGGTTGCCTTTAGTACCAGGTGTGAGTATTGACAACGAATATGAGAGGCTGCATTTAGTGCGAGATGTGTTCTTTGCCAACAATTTTACAAGGTTGCATTTAGTGCCAGATGCAAATTTAGTGAAAAGTTCTTCTCCGATGTAATTTTTTTTTAATTTTAGCAATGAAGTGTAATGTAACTTAACATAGCGTAACTTAAAATAATATAGCGTAACGGAATATAACGTTATGTAATGTAGCGTGACTTAATATAGATTATTGTAACACAAATTAATACAACCTAACGCCATGTAACTTAATGTAACATAATTTAATGTAATGTAGCGTAACGTAACATGTATCTTAATGTAATGCAACGTAACATAATGTACCCTAACGTAATGCAACGTAACTGAATGTATCCTAATGTAATGTAACGTAATGTAACGTAACGTAACATAACGTAACGTAATGTAATGTAATACAATTTAATACAACGCAAAATAAAATAACGTAATGTACCATAGCGCAATTTAACGCTATGTGATGTAATATAATGTGATGTAATGTAATGTAATATAACGTAATGTAACGTAGCGCAATGCAATGTAACGTAAGGTAATGTAATGTAACGTAAGGTAATGTAATGTAGCGTAATGTAATGTAACGTAATGTAATGATGTAATGTAATGTAACGTAATATAACGTAATGTGACGTAAAGTAAAGTAATGTAACGTTAAGTGATGAAACGTAATGTAACGTAATGTAATGTAACGTAACGTAACGTAACGTAACGTAATGTAACGTAATGTAACCTAATGTAACGTAATGTAACCTAATGTAACCTAATGTAACGTAAAGTAACCTAATGTAACGTAATGTAACCTAATGTAACGTAATGTAACTTAATGTAACCTAATGTAACGTAATGTTATGTAATGTCACGTAATGTAATTGTAGCGTGAAGTAATGTTACATAATGTAATTGTAGCGTAATGTAATATAACATAATGTAATTGTAGCGTAATATAATGTAACGTAACGTATTGTAACGTAACGTAATGTCACGTAACGTAATGTCACGTAACGTAATGTCACGTAACGTAATGTACTGTAATTGTAGCGTAATGTAATGTAGCGTAATGTAATGTAGCGTAATGTAATGTAACGTAATGTAACGTAATGTAGTTGTTGCGTAATGTAATGTAACGTAACGTAATATAATATAACGTAATGTAACCTAATGTAACGTAATGTAATGTAATGTAACGCAATATATTGTAACGTAACGTAATGCAATGCAATGTAATGTAACGTAACGTAACGTAACGTAATGCAATGTAATGTAACTTAATGCAATGGGACGTAATGTTAGGGAATGTAATGTAGTCTAACTAACGCAGGGTAACGTAACGCAGTGCCACGTAATGTAACATAACGTAATGTCACGTGACGTAATGTAATATTATGTAACGTAACGTAATGTATTGCAATGTAATGGAATGTAATGCAATGTAAAATAATGGAATGTAGTGTGACGTAACGTAACTTAATATAATCTCCCGTAAAGTAATGTAACGTAATAAAACGTAATGTGTTGTAACAATGTGATATGACGTAAGGAAACGCAATGTGTTGTAACGTAGTGTTATGCAACGTAATGCAACGCAATGTAACATAATTAAATAAAATACCAAGTAATGTGATACAATCTTACGTAATGTAATGTAACAGAACATAATGTAACAAACAATGCACCATTACGTAATGTTGCCTAACGCAACGTAGTCGACGTGAAGTATGAAACTGGAAGCAACTCACTGTGGTAACGCAGTGCGGGCCGCGTCATGCCATGCGGTGTAAGGGAATCAAATGTAACGCGAGAGGGGGAAATAATGTAATCTAATTTGTAGCAGTTTGACGTGAAATATCGTAATGTAGAGCGTTGTTAAGTTCAACAAAGTAACTTAAGTTACTACTGTGGCAAACAAACCAATCCTGTGTAAGTCACATCATTTGACAAGCCTAGCGTTTCATCTTCTCCCATTGCAAGACGAGCTGATGTGAGGAGGTGGAGGCGTCCCTGTGAAACCCAACCAATAGTATTTTTTTGGGACTCATTTAACTCACTCACATTAGCTCAGTTCAAATTCGAAATGCAATACAATGTAAATAAATAACAAGTAAATTTTCCGATTCTGTAAATGAAATGGAAACGTAAAAAAACTGAACAAACATTGTGATTTTGGCGAGGGTATTTGTGAAATTAGAGCTCAGCGAAATAAAGAAGTACACTTCTACCTTTACTATTTATTTTTCCAATCCTTGTACATACACCCTGAGCACCCTTTGTACGGATAACATAAAAACCAAATGATAAAATTACAAGTCTATCACAAACTTCCCCTCGTGTAGCTGCCATGAAGCCGCCGCCGTCGCTCGCCAGCTCCTCCCTGGGCCCCTTGACAACTCCCGTCGTTGGCATGGTGCTCGGCGTGGTGCTCGTGTTCGTGGTGGTGGTCGCCGCGGCGGGTGCCATCATCAAGTTAAGGTGTGGTGCCACCAGCCGCTGCCAGGCCACCACCGTCAGAATCCGCTCCGCATCCGCTTCAATCAGCGGTGAGTTATATGTAGTACGAGTTTTTTGGGCAAAATTCATGCGCGTATACATTCTTTTGTATCTTCTATTATTTTTTTCGTTAAAATTTTCATTCGATGTTTTTAGTTTTTTGGGTTAAATAACGGCATGAATCAGTAGCGAGTCTTTGCTTGTGTTTGTAGGGGAGAATGTAAGTTATTTTTATGCTTATTTTTCATTGTTTCATGGTGTGTATTCATATTTTTTAATAACACATTTCGGCTTCAATCTGTGGTCATTAAATCTTTGAGTTTTTTGGGCAAAATGGTATGCAAGTATACAACGGTGTTCATGTTTTTTTTTCATTTATGTTCGATTTCAAACTTTATAACAATAGTTTTTCTACTTTAACCAGTGATGAGCATTCGTTTGAATTTTTTGCAAAATATATAAATGTGTACGTACCATTAAGTGATTTTTTGCGTTTTTACTGTGCGATTCTAAATATCAACGAAAATCTGCAAGTAAAAGATTATTTGTCTGTTAATTGAGGAAAGCACGTTATTTTGCAATTTTTCACTCAACTCATTCTTTGTAGCAGGAGAAAACGTCACATTGTTTTCGTTACTATTACATGAATGTATGTACGTTTAACTTTTTCGAAGCTACCTTGGAAGTCAATATCGTAGTTCCATGTTACCATACTTGTTATCATCATTAAACTTGTAGCCTGTACATAATCAACGAAAACGCACATGATCGTCAGAAGGAAGAGGTAATGATAGCAATTAAACATGGCTGAATAGCAGTCGAGCCGAAGGTAGCAAAGTACCACATGTCGCACAGTTGTGTCATGAGGCACCGAAAGGGTTAATAGGAAATGTATTGTGGGACAGGTCCCAAAATTCATAATAAATTTCATAATTTAAGAATTATGAAGAAGGAGTAACGTAGGGGCTTTAGACATGGCACATTTTTGTTTTCTTTAGATTTTGCAGCGAAACATTTTTTCACCTAAACTTTTGTTCTAACAAGCTTTATAACTTGCGACTTTGAGGGAGGTAATATATTTTACGGAAACATCCATTCTAAAGCTATTCTTAGTTCACTATTGGTTACTTCACTTCAGAAAATTTCCATTTAGTTTTCATCAAATTTTGAGAATAAATATAAAATGTTACTGAAATAAACAATACATCTTCGTAGGATCACCAATGCACCGCTACATAAGTACATTGTGAGGGATAAAAGAAAAATAGTGAATATTTTATGTATGATTTTATTTAAAGCAAAACTGGGGTACATATTTTTATATTTTTCACAATTCCAATCATTGCTACGAAATTTACCGAAGCTGCAAATATAATAATATTCATTTGTAAAGAACGAAATAACATGAATTTTTGCAAACAGTCTCTCTCGTCTCAAACACCGACATCATAAAACGCACATTTACAGTGCTTTAGATTTTAAAATGAAAAATATTATTGCGACTGATACACAGTGGGTCAAACAAGTATTCGCAACGTGCTAATAATTTCCATTTTTCCCTATTGAACAATTCTCGAAAAACCTTGGAGAATCGTGACTCCTACGTACGAAAGGGTAAGCTCAAGCACATTAGGGAATGTTGGGTGAACAAGAATTTATTTGAAAATGCTAAATTAACAATTGAAATAAAAATAAAAGGGGGTAAAAAATGTAGCTAACAAAGCTCTAAAATCCTCGAATGACTCAATTCAGTACCGACAGAATGTTAAAAATGAACGAAATTTTGTTATCCGTATTCTTGGAAATTCCAAAACAGTCCACGTAGGCTAGAAGGGTACACTGACCCGTTTGGTTTCCAGTGAGGTAACAGCTTCTGCCCAAGCAACAAGTCTCAGACTCCTCGGGATGCCAAAATCCAAGGAATACCATATTCAAGTGAGGAGTATGATTATAAAGGAACACAATGGTGGCACAGGTTACGGGAAAATTTCTAGAAAATTCTTCTTCTATTAGCACAGAACAAGCCTTTATAAAGAAATGAAAATCTGGAGGGATTGTGGTCAGTGAAGCAAGATCGGGTGCTCCAATTAAACTGTCAAAACGAGATCGCTCTATAATTATTACGATGGTTAAGAGAGACCCTCAACTATCTAGCCAAGAATTAGCAGAACAATTGTTTTCAGCAGGGGTGAACGTATCGAAGCAAACCATTCGCAATGTTCTGCGTAAAGAAAACCTGGTGAAACTCGCTGCTCGAAAAGTCCTTCTGCTGAAGAACGAACATGTTGCATCTCGATTGCATTATGCCAATGCTCTTATTAACAAAGGATATGACTAATTTGATAATACTCAGAGGTCAGATGTGAAAAAAATCGCCCTTTTCAGTAATAGTTACAGTAGAGCTGTTTGGTAAAAATCGAATAATTACATGCAACTACGAAATACCCTGCCCACATTGAAGCATGGTGGTGGAAGCATCATGTTATGGGGTTGTATTTCCTCTGCAGGCCCAGGACTACTCCATGACATTAAAATATCCATGAATTCTACCAATTTCTGCGACATTTTGTCTGAACATTTGATGCCTTCTGTTTAGATGCTCGGGTTAAAAAAAACTAAATGGGTATTCAACAAGATAACGACCCTAAGCATGAGTCGAAATACACTTCAGAGTGACTCCGTTGTACGAGAGTCAGAGTTTCAGACTGGCCTTCACAATTGCCAGATCTTAATTCACTTGAAAATGTTTGGGTCCAGTTAAAGATTCAAGTTGGAACGAGGAAACCAAGAAATCTGACTGAATTAAAACAAGTCTGCCTTGAAGAATGGAATAAAATACCTTTAGATTTTCCAATAACCCTCATCTCTTCATAGAAGAATCGCCAGCACGCGGATTTTGCTAATAAAGGCTGTGCGACCAAGTACAAATATAAAAATAGTTTATTGTTATGTTAATAGTATCTATTTGGCACCCTATTTTCCTATTTTCGTTACGAGAACGTTTTCAAATTAATTCCTGTTCACTTAACATTACCTAATTTGTTTGGCCTTGCCCTTTTTCACCCATTACTCACAATTCTTCCAGATTTTCCAAAATATGTTTAATAGCGAGTAATGTAAAATGTTTGGTACGTAACAAATATTTATTTGACCCATTGTATCGCTTTACACACGGTTTTTTCTCCAATGTTCAGATTCGGCGTAAAACAAGTAAAATCGAAAAACAATTTTTACAAAATTATCTGGAGAAAGAGTTGAAGACGTTTTTTGATATTTTCAATAATGATTTTAAATTGCACCTAACTGCGAGTACACTAATATTCTGGTAGATAATGAAAAACCATAAATTTTAAAAAACTGTCTCGCTCAGTTATGTTCCTGACACCAGAAAACCCACACTTAGCGCCCCAGTTATCTTTGAAGATATATAATATTTTAATTAAAGATCCATGGTGGTATGATTATATAGTTCGCAACTAGTTGCATTGAGGAGCTAAAATCTTAAACATTTTGTAATATTTACAGTCAATGATTCTAAATTAAACATAACTCTGCAGGTACACTTGAATTCATTAGTTGATAATGAAGAACTATAAATTTTCCCTAATTGTCACTCATCTTTGTTACCCGCCTGAAATGCCCACATTATTAGTCTAATGATTTCGGTAAGAAATATAACATTCTTACCTGAACATCCATGGCAGTAGGGTTATATGTTCACAACTAGCTGAATTGCTCAGCAAAAAAATAATAATAAAAAAAACTTATACTTGATTCGTGGAAAAAATAGGTATACCCTGAGGATATTTTTGTTCATTTTCAGTCGACGGTTCGAAATTCAGCTTAACTCTGTGAATACGCTAATATTCGTATGCTAATAATGAAAAACTATAAATTTTTCCCCCAAACTGTCACTCATCTATGTCACCGGCGCCTGAAAACCCACGTTAGCGATCTAATGATTTTAGTAAAAAATATATTGTTGCTATAATATCTATGGTAGTAGGATAACATGTTCACAAGTATTTGCCTTATGCAGCGGAACCACAAAATCGTTAAAAACATTGATTTTGAGAAAAACAACTGCAAACACTTGAGACATTCTTTGACTGTCCAGTCGACGACTCTAAATAAAACGCAACTTGACAGATAAACTACTATTCATTTGTTGATAATGAAACACTATAGTTTCCAGACTCTTGTTCATTTCTGTTACCAAGGCCAGAAAACACGTATGTAGCGCTTCAATGGTTTTGGTAAGCAGTGTGACATTTTTACTTAAATATCCGTTGTAGTTGGGCATATGTTAACTGCTAGTTGTATTGTGCAGCAAGAAAGTAGAATCGTAAAAAAATGTTTAACTTGATTCTGGGAAAAAACAAAAAGTATATCCTTAAAACATTTTCAGTGGACGATTCTGAATTTAACACAACTCTGCGAGTACACTGATATATGCTGATAATGACAAACTATAAATTTTCTAACACTGTTGCTCATCTTTGTTACCGGTGCCCGTAAGCCCACAGCAGCGATGAAGCGATTTTGGTAAGAAATGTAATATTTTTTCACTGAATGTGTATGAAATAAGGATTAAAAGATCATGATTAGTTGCAATGTACAGAAGAAAAATAGAATCATGGAAGAAATACGAAAGAATATGGGTATACCCTTAGGACATTCGACATTTCCAGTCGAAGATTCGAATGCAACGTAACTCGGCTAATAAACTAAGATTTATTCATTGATAATGAACAACTATATATTTCTTTAAACTTTTGTTCATTTCTGTAAACGACTCCAGCGAAATCATTATGTTCGTTTCTGATCAAACTAATATTTTTACTTGAATACGTACGAAATATATACTTGTTCATTAACCACAAATAAATATTATTGTATTCGCAAAGTTGTTTGAATTTAAAATCTCCCACTGAGAATGTTCTAAGGGTATACACACATGTTTTTCCTTGAATCACAAACTTTTTTTTTTTGCATTTTTGCCGTACAATGAAGCTAGTTCTGAACATGTAACTCTATTACTATGTATGTTTGAGTAGAAATACGTACGACCAAATCGTTAGATCACTAATGTGAGTTATCTGACACCGGTATCAAAGATAACAGTTGTAGCAAAATTCTGCATCGTCATGCCTAGCTTATGCCTATGAGTGTATTCGCAGTTACGTCCTATATTAATTTTTAATCTTCAACTTTTAACTTTTAGTATTAATTTAATTTAAAATTAATTTAATTAATTTAAACTTTTTAATCTTGAGTATTAATTTTTTAATCTTCAACTGAAAATGTCCTATAAGAAAACCCATACGTTTTTCTCCAGGAAAAACGCCAAACATTTTATCATTTTAGTCTTTTTGTTGTACCAAACAACAAGTTAGGATCTTGTAACCCTATTGCCATTGATATTTGGGTAAAAATAGATTTCTAACCGAAATCGCTAAACTGCTCATGGGAGTTTTTTGGCACCCATGAAAAAGATAAGCAACAGATATAGAAAATATAGTGTTTTTCACGAATAGCATGTGGATATTAGTGTATATGCAGAGTTACTTTGAAATTTTAATTTTCAACTGAAAATGTCCTAAGGAAAATGTCCTAAGTGTTCCTAAGGAAAATGTCCTATTTTGGCACCCTTGTACCCTTATGTTTTTTCAGGAAAAACGTCAAACATTTTTTTCATCATTTTAGTCTTTTTGCTGTACCAAACAACTAGTTGGGACCTTGTAACCCTATTGCCATTGATATTTGGGTAAAAATAGATTTCTAACCGAAATCGCTAAACTGCTCATTGGAGTTTTTTGGCACCCATGAAAAAGATTAGCAACAGATATAAAAAATATAGTGTTTTTCATGAATAGCATGTGGATATTAGTGTATATGCAGACTTACTTTGAATTTTTAATTTTCAACTGAAAATGTCCTAAGGGTACACCGTTTTTTTCAGAGTTTATAATATGTTGCATGAATTTAATAATAATAAAAGAATATATCAGTGTAAATTCCGATCGACAGTACTCAAAATAATGTTGCAATTAAATATTTCAAACTATTGCGGGATGCAACACAACAGAAAAACCAGTTATGATTTTATTGAAGCATTGTGTATATCAATACGTTCTGCATTACAGCTACGCTCATCAATTCTGGACCTCAAATTACAAAGGGTGAAGCTTCCTATGGCTAATTTGTTCTGCTTAAAACTTTACCTATACCAAACGCAGAGTCCCCTGGAGCGACGAAGCGAAGATCCTTGTTGGACAGCGATGATCTGGAGAAACGCACTATCCTGGAGACGGGAGCCTCTGCACCGGTGAACAACCCGGACCTCATTCAGCAGCAGATGTCGGTCTGGCACAAAGGTGAGCGCGCAGTGTTGCGCCCTAGCACTCCAGCAATGGATAAGAAAACACCGTACACAATAGAGGGACTGACGAGAGGTGAGCATTCCTAGAGAATCACGTTTTTTAGAGCTATTCTTCAAGATCGCACGTATGTTTTTATATTTTTGACAGCATACAGGGATGAAACCCCAAAATTGGTGTACAATGGAAGCCATTTGCTTTGTCGGTTGCAGAGTGAATTCCATTCCTTATATGAGCTTATTGCGAAAGTGATGAGTTAACAATTGCCAAGTGTGTACCTATAGTCTGACTACATTAAATGAAATCCTGACAAAGTTGAACTTAACGTACCCTACACACTCAGAGCAACTATGCAAATGATAATAATATTTTGCAAGACTAACCAGAGTATCAAATGAAATCAGACGCTGCTAGCAATTATAACAATATTTTAAGCAGCTATGTTACCAGACATTGAATTTAGTGCCAATTCAAACTTGTAGAATGAACTGGATTTCTTTCATTATCATATAATAGTAGTCCCAAGGAGACAAAAATTCAATGAAATATTGAAACTAATAAAAATAATACAGACATAAGGATGGAAGCAACAGTCTACTGTAGGTTTTATTTTTACGCTCTTAACTACTCAAAAGTAGAGGGTGTGACGCTTTTAACAGGGGTGTATACACA
Source organism: Orchestia grillus (assembly GCA_014899125.1). Lineage (NCBI taxonomy): Eukaryota > Metazoa > Arthropoda > Malacostraca > Amphipoda > Talitridae > Orchestia > Orchestia grillus. Next base: position 49,355 of record VOMN01037693.1, read on the forward strand.
TATACATATATATATATATATCAGCCGATTTCCGAAATATTCTACGCCAAAACGATTCTACATGATTTTAACAGGTATCTGAATATCCATTGATCGTTCAATATGTTTTCAAAATTAGGCCATTGAGTTAGAAGGTGAACCCCTCAATAAATTTGGGTATGTTAGGAAACGGTGTGCGATGCAATGCCGTGTGGGACCACGGAATTCAAACGTAAGGTGTTACCATCACTGGACCTTTTTCGTTTCAAACTCGAGCCTTGAATGCAGCGGTGCACGCATCTAAAAATAAAATAATTTAATAATACGAATGAAATACGAGCGACTCGCTCAAAATTTCTTAACGTCGAACTCATTTCCGAAACGATGTTCAGAATGTTTATTAACATGAATAACTGGCACCAAAAAAAAACTGTTTGCCCAATCACAGGTCGGTTTTGCTCCCGTGGGGGAAGTGAGGAGCCCCTGCTGGTGGCCCCTGCTTCCCCTCCAAACTCCACCCCGGCGTCTACTCTTAAGCACTCCCGAGCAGCGACGGCGAATACGGTAATGGAATGCAGATGCACCTTTAACCCTTTTACCCATTAATGCTGAATGTTCATTTCGTTTTTCTTTTCGTTTTTGAGCCTTAATTTTAGAGCATGATTACATTGATTTAACTTGTAATTGATATATGTGTAGCCATCTAAATCGATAAAATAATATATCTTCTCTCAGATTTTGTAATAATTATAATAAGTAACTATTATTTCCCAAAATGTATGCTTTAATTAAGTAAAGAACACATTAGGCATACTGTCTGTATGAATTTCAGAAGGGTGATACAGCAATTTCAGCGGTAAGATCGCTCAAAGTCACTCAAGGAAATGATGTGGTGAATGAAAAAACCTGTAGAAAATGGTTTCCACGTTCGAAAAAGATGGCCTCAGTATATAGGACGAACCAAGAAAAGGATACTTCAAAGAGCATAATTCTGAGGAAATGTAGGATGACATTGATGAAAACCCAACCAGTCAAACTAGAAAATTTAACAAGAAGTTTAGTGTGAGCCATACGACCATACATCGTAAAATGATAAAGTTTGGTAAAGTCTTCAAGGCTGGAAAATGGGTCGCACACGATTGAGTTTTTTGGAGAGTCCTTCTCTTGGTTCATCTTTTAGACTGAAGTCATCCTTTTTGAAACGTGAAAACCATCATCTACAATGTTTTTTATTCCCATCATTTACCTGAGTGCCTTTGGACGATTTCGTTGCTAAAATTACTTTATTACCGTTCTGAAATTCATACAGTAAATTATGCTTAACGAGTTCTTTACTTTGGAATTTATATTTAGGTCATTGATAGTTATAAATTACCATAACTACTATAAAATCTGAAAGAATATTTTAAGTATGTAGTTGGCTACACATGTCTCATTTACAACTTAAGTTGTTGACTGATGCCCAAAATTTACTACTCAAAAAACGGACACATGGTAGGTAGGTCTTTTGCTAGAATAATTGAAATGTATAGGAGAAAATTCGTCTTGATACAAAAAAAAATTTGATATGGTAAAAAGAATAGATAGCATGCATGCGATACTGAACTATTAAATACAAATATTACTTTAAATTTATAGCTATACCTCATTTGTGTCGTCAGTTCCAATACGTAGATGCGCACTGATACCAGTACAACACCTAGCATGATTTTACTGTTTTTCTTTTACGGTACTCTTACCATCAGGTGTGTGAACATATAGTTTACCGCTATGAATAAATAGGTAGGTCCATGAACACACCTATTTTCGCTAGATAGAATGAGAATACAACTAAGTAAAATTTTAATTATTTTATTTTCTACTGAACACGTTAGTTATTATAGGTGCTGCTATATATTAAATTTGAGTATTGCGTGTTCACCGAGTTCTACAGTGCTACTAGAAAATTACCATCGGTTCTACACTGATCAATAAACAGTAAATATTTATACCATTGAATGAAGTTAAATCACTTATTTAACGCCATCTACGTCCTTAATAATGATAGCATTAATTTATAGGTAAAGTTTAAAACTTACATGAGAGCTGATACCTGGCCTATTACGTATTGTTCAATAATAACCAAAGCCTTGAATTACATCAATAGAAATTACTTGCTCTCTTAATCGTACTATGATAGAACAACTACAAAGTATTATTCAGAATTGTTTTTCCTTATACAGGGTGGCGCATAAGTACCGCACCCTTTTACAAAATTAATAAAGTATAAAAGGTAAAGCGATTTGGATTCTTGCAAACTATAGAGGAAAGCTCTTAAAATTTATTTTACAACTAAGTATGGAAAATAATATTCTTTAAATGATTACCATTGTTGGTCATACATAAACGTACTCATTTAATGACGTTCATTACTGCACTTAACATCTCTGGAGTCATTCTGCTGATTTATTGAATAATTTTCCGTTTTAATTCCTGTAGAATAATAGGCTTGTCAATGTAAACTTTTCCTTTTAAATATCCCCGAAGAAACCCTTTTGGGCTTACAGCTGAAAAAACTTGGTGTGTAAACGAAATGAACAGACTGGTAAATAGATATGTGGAAAGTTATACAAAAGAGTACGTTTATGTTTGACCAACAATGGTAATCATTTAAAAAATATTATTTTCCATACTTAGTTGTAAAATAAACTTCTAGAATTCCTCTATCATTTGCAATTATCCAAATTGCATTACCTTTTATACTTTTTTCGTTATTAATTTTTTAAAAGGGCGCGTTACTTATACACCACCCTGTACATATTACGTGAGCTTCGATTATAAGATTTTAATATTCAGAGCCTGTCCCACAACACTTCATTTTACCTGTTAGGGCGGAGCGTCAGACTACAGCAGAGGCACCAAAGGAAGTCGAGTGGTGAGCAGCAGCACGTCTTCAGAAAGTTTTGGTGCGATCATTCACCACCATCACCATCAGGATCCTCCACCACCCGCGCCTCCGTCTCGTAACTTGGACGACAAAAATTCTCGGAATCCCAGTAGCTCCTTTGATTCAAACTTAAGAAGTTTGCCCGACCACAGATATGCCAGCCGAACTTCCTTAGACGACTGCCACGACGCCATGTACAAGGGTGGGGACCAGGGCAGGTACGGTAGTTATGGGAGTTCCAGGCACGATTCCGAGCAAGGTGGGACGTATCGTACCCTGCCCAGCAAGCGTCAGCTGGGTGGCCTCAGGCACGAAGGCTCCTGGAAATCAAGGAACGTCGACAGTGAAGATAGCAGAGGAGCCAAATTCAGAGGTAAATTCGCTAATTCATCCTTCGAGACCGACAGCAAAGCTCGAAATGTAAGAAGTGTCGGTGGACAGCCAAGATCAGGTGAGGACGAAGATGATACGAAGTTGGTGTTGGGAGAGTCAACAGGGGGCAGATGCAGAAGAAGCAACCCGCTACAAGATCACTTGCTGAAACTAGGGTCCGATGGGGAGCGGGTGCGAGCGACACCTAAATGTCATGACACTGAAGTTGTGTTACCTTCAATTGACAGAGAAAGAGAGAGTTCGGTCTGATGTGTTAAATACACTGCTGTAAAATGAAGTGATTAATTCAACTTTTTAGGACCCTATCAGACCTAAATATTCCAAAAATGCAGGTTTTATGTGTCACTGTTATTATATATCATGCTACTCACTAACGCAAGGCGCAACTTTCCAAGTTAAGATCACTTAAAAAATAAACGAATTAATAGAATATGCCCGTACTCTGTATTAGACCCAAATTAAAACAGACATCCTTCTTGTACGCATATGTTAAATATAACGCGTCATGAGCACGTTGGTCTAGAGCTTGCGTTACCTATGCATAAAAGCCGCGTATAATGCAGAACTTTTAGTCTGAGCTCCCCGCGCTGAAGTTTGCCGAAATGATATACTGATAAGAACTCGTCTTTAGTGGCTGCAACGATCCTAAAAATGTTTTGCGCTGACCAGCGCCTCAACTTGTGCCAACAGTGGATGTATTGACCTCTCGCTGTCAAGAATTGAGATCTATAATTATTGTTTCGATCAAAGCTAGAGAGAACAGGCAAAGAAGCGCATTATATATGAACGAGTGCTTTCTCAATATTTTGTTTATAGACAAAATGGTTGGTTCTTTTAGGGTCTATAGGAAATTACTAGGTAAAACAGCTGCGACGAGTAATGATGAACACGTTGCTTAGTTCAGCAATATGTCTAGTACTGAACTTAATTCTACATTTTAATAGTATTTTAAAAAAATATTCTGGGACTTTCACCAGTCCTGGAAATTCCGGGTGCCGGTCTTTGAAAGTTTGAATGCTGTCGACGAGTTTCTTAATTGAAACTGTCATTCAACTGTATTATAAAATCGTGCTAAAAATTTCCCACCAGGCGAAAAAGTCTGATATAGACATTATTTTACAACTAACTTGTCCCAGTTAATGTAAATATTGCATCTGTGTCGAACAAACCGTCATTTTGAGGTTAAAAAAGTGTCCTTCCAATGTAAATAAGTTTCATATAGAATTAAGGCAAATCTAACTATTTTCTGAAATTCAATATCCAATTTATGGACAGCTCTAAGAACTCGAACGCCCTTGTTAGAAATAAAACTTCTGAAGATCTGTAGCTGAACCAGTGAAACTAGAAAATAGAATTCATAAGCTTGGGTCATCCCATGCGCCAGGAAAGTTCCGCGGGTCCCTAAATGTTACAGCTGGGGCTCGCATCAACGGACTAAACGGAGGTGAAGCGTCTAACACTGCTGCATATGCAGGCAACATTGCACTACGTCTTAAAAAAACTTAAAGCGCTCACCTGCCCAAAAGAGTGATCTAACTGAAGTTAGGCATCGCGCTCCGAGGTCGACCAAGTTCGGGATATTCGGCACCTCGTTTGTGTTGAAGGCCGTTCGAGCGTGGTCCGTAGACGCGAGCGTCAACTGTGGTGCATGAATAGGAAATTACATACTGTGCACTTGTTACTTCCTTAACAAGATCGTGTTATTAGGAATCAGGGACATTTGATTTCCACAATCAATAGCAATTCACTATCTCAAGTTCGTAAATTGTGAACAAATTTCTGCGCTGACAGCTCTTAAAACAAACTCCGGCTAAGAAGGCTGCAAGCTACAATCTGCTGTACGAATATCGTTGTGCGATAGTGCTGAAATGCAGGATTGTCATACGTCTTCAACAACACGCAAAAATATGTATTATCCAGTAAATATTAATGGCGATTTATACTCCAGGTTATGAAGGTGTTGGCCATATCAGATACAATAACTAATATTTTGCAACGTTGGCTTAGTTTAAGCCAAGAACAATTTTCAAATAAATATTACTAACTAAACCTAAATTATCGATAACCAATAGTTTTCTCCACACCTCGTACATTACGAACATTCTATGACAACTTCCCTTGAGAGAAAATCAATTGGATAGCTTATTTTAATTAAAAAATTGTATTCATGAATAATTTTCTGGCTGCCTTTGCAGCAATGGACAAAACTATTTACACAAATATAAAAGTCTTAAAGTCCAACCTACAAAATTAGTTTATGCAAGGTGAATTGCTTGACCGCAAAACCTATTTTCACGTACCATCAATCGAGAAGCATAGAAAAACTAGCTGAAAGTAAGAAATAACTTTAGTCAAAAGCATAGTTATCCCATTCAAAATAAACCCGGTATCCGCCGTAGTCAGAAGATATGGAATTTTACACCGCTCGTAATTTCTAATCGAAAATATTTCACAGATTTTCAAATTATCCCAAGAGATTCACACGAGAAACAGAACCGTGGGTTCAGAGATTTAATATTAATATGCATGACATGTTATATAATTGAAAAGCCTACACGATGGATTAAAGCCCAATTTTCAGACTTGAATTGCTACTCGAGTATCGAAGAGCTCCGCTACTACTCCAAGCTACACTAGGTATCCGTGACAAGCTTTAACAATTTAATAAATACACTCCCTGAAACAACATCCTCTTTTGCAGGAAGAGGAAGTGCCAATGAAAAGTCTATTGGTTATTTTACTACATATTATTATCTCGCGTGAAACACGGTTTGAAAAGAAAAAATTTCATCCTTTGACTACATTTAGTTCACAAATCCATCCACCACAAGCAAATTTTTTCCTGATATAAATTTCATTTGAAAAAATTAACCCTCCCACTTTCATCCCGCCAGAAGCTGTTAGTTAAATTTAGTGCTAACATGTGTTGATTTACATTTACCTCGAGGTTTAAATGAAATCACGGAATCATAGCAAAGAACAAATTTCTGTTTACCCCATGTCTCATTTTGCTACACCACTTACACCTTCACGCCTGCCAACTTACTCCTTTCTTGACCAAACGCCGCTCGCTCCGGTTCCCCTCGTCCCCGTCATCTTAACGCTCCATACCTTGAATCTTTACTGCAGATGCATGCGAGGTTGCATTTCTGTGGCTGCGAAATGCCCCTAATACGCCCAGGTCTTATAATGGAACATTTCTTTCTGATGATGAAATTTCGTACAAATTCATGTCTTTCATCTTTGATGTCATGCAGCTGAATTTTCATTAAGTACGCGAGTACAGTAATATTTTCTTGCCAGTGCAGCCGCAAAAATAATGGGGAACTACAACTCAACACTCATTTCGCATATCGCTCACCACGCGTATCCGTTGTATCTCCTCATGCGTTACCATTAACATGTTTTACTCATGATAAACTGAGGAATCACACTCTGATGTTCGTTATATCTTCTACGGTACCATCGAAATTCGACGTTTAGTCCACAAGTGCTAACAGCTCTGGGAACAACCCTTTTTAATGTTCTTAGCGCTCACTCCAACGTCTTGCATCAGAGAACAGAACATCATAATACGTTGCGACGTTGTCTGCAGGGTAGAAAATATAGAATATTTTCTCATATCAAACAAAATTGAAGGGCCAGCCAAGAAGTCTGCAGCCAACAAACTTCGCATGAATTATGCGCGAATTATAAAAGTGGAAACTCGGGACCTCATCGACGTTGTTTATTCAGCTGCTCCTGTAAAAGAGCGAGCCAGATTGAGAATCGTCGAAACTTGTACAAAGCTGAGCTCGTAGTCTTGGAAGTCGAGTTTTGTTTTAGTTTAGCTTCAAGTTTGAATTCCACTTCGCTTTCCACATACGATGATGAGCTTTCCTAGTGTCCGAATTTCATAGAAAGGCTGAAAATATCTCAAGTGCCACTGAATTCTAATCCTACACAAGGAGGTAATCAATTTTTCAACTATGAATTAATTTTCATTCCAAACGAAATTATTTTCCTGAAAACAAATGTGTAACCTATTGTACGAAACTCTGATCGACTATTACCCTGTTCATCAATGGCAAACCTAATTTTGAGCATCTCTCATCCTGATATGTTTGTAAAACATAAACTGTAATTCTTGGAAATTTAACATTTCAGTTCATTTTCTATGGTATTCCAGAAACGCGCAAATTCTTGTCAAATGTGAGTAACACCACGGAGCTCTTCACGTGTTCCCACGCCATTGACCTCTAAACATTCGATTAATTTCCAGTTCAATCATCCCGAAGTCAGGAGAGCGTGTTTGAAGCTTCGTACCCGTCAAGTTTTCTTACAATTTTCAGAATACAAAACTTTCTCTGTGCAGTGTGCTTGCAAATATTTGTCCAATATTTCTCAGTTTGAGACCGGTTTAATTTTTTCATATGCTGTTTTACAAGGTTAACTTCCAACACATTTCATTCTAAAAAAAAAGAATTTTAACGCTTTCGAATGCATCCTTTCCAACCTTGCGATAAATCGTTGTTACTAAAATTAAGCCCATGAATTCACAAAGTTAACGAGCTCGCAGCAATTTATGGCGTCAGTTGACAGAAAATAAATTAAAATTATTTATAAAGCGAGAATCTGAGAAATTTGAAGTAACGAACAATGTACATGCGCATTAATGAAACAAAGAATAACATGAGGCGTTATTAAAAAATTGTCTTGAATTGTTCACTGTGTGAACAGATAAGTGAACTACTGCGGTGCATATCACGTGTATATGTATGTATATTGTAAAAACTTCCTGCGAGAAAATCATTCCCTTTATTTTTGACTAAAACTTGTACATAACTTAGAAATAAATCATGGATCCGGTGTTCTTGCGTTTCATCTCATCCTTTCATCTACGAAGTACTTAAAAAAATGCATTTGTTTTGTCTCAGTCAAAAACTTCCCAAGTCATCGGTCCCTGACGTTTACATGATGCTTCAGGTGTGGTGGTAGCGCTGGTTGAAGTGCTGGTGGTGGTGTTTGCAGATGTTTTGTTAATGGGATGTTCACTATTCTGCATACTCTGCTCACCCCCCATTTTCAACAAATCCATGCATCCAGTTGCAGCTGAGGCCTGATTAATCCAACACGGGACCAGAGAGCCACATCTTGAAGCGCCCACCACAACTCTAAACACTGTCAAGGTGTTCCACCTGCGCCCCTCCCTGGTGCACAATACGAGTGGTGGCCCCCACTGCCCAGCTCACTGAATTGGGAAACTTAGTCTAACGACTTTCGCTCGTGTCGTGCATTTGTTTCAACAAAAAGGCAGCCTACCGTCAAAAAATGTTGCCCTCTCTTGTTTTTATTTGGTTCTCACCCAGTCTCGCATGAATGCACCTTCCTGAGAAAATATGTAAAATATTTTATAATATTATACATTTGCATATTATAATAAATATTAGACTGTAGCAGTTCCTGCTAGATTGACTGGACGCGTTTAGTAAAAAGGGGATCTTTCTGACGCGGTATAGCTTGTATTAGACGCCGAAAACACGGACATGATATTCATACGTCAATAATTCTGCTGATAACGAATGATACGCTTAAAAATGGAGTGGAAACTTGCACAGTTCAGAATGACCGAAAATTCAAGCAACGGTCCCTTGAGAAACAGAACATGGTAGGGAATGATCAGGGATACCGTAAATACCCAAGGGAAATATATACAGGACGTCACAAAACGGTGTACGACTCTTGGACTATTTATTACGTCCTCCTATGTTTCGTCGACGTTTCAGATGCAGTTGGACCATAGTATTATATAATTATCTTAATTTTATTCTTTTTTCAATTTAACTGCTGGGGTTTCAATATACAGGGTCAATAAACACTTGAATGATAATAAAATACAGGTATATGCTCATTAGACAAGTTTTGGGGACGACCTATGTACCACGAAATCAAAGTATTCACCTATCAGAATAGTAAAATTATGCATTACCGCATGTACGAATGAAAGTTTCGTTTAACATTTGAGGAAGGCAAAAATGACACTTTAAAGAAAAGACACGGTCCCTGTAGAAACCAAACACTATATTGTCGAAAACTTTTACAAAATTCTCGCAGTTTGAAGGTAAAACACTCACTGAACGCGTGACTTTTTGCCTGAACTCACAAAGTTCTCCACATTTCCCCAGATTAATTTATTCAAGACATTCCCTGACGCTGTTTGATCAAGGAAACTCGTTTCGAATCATTTCTCTTCGGATGCGCTTCGAATTTTGTACGCTGGCCTACCTGCCTTTACTGCTCAACGAGAATAGTCGGCTTTTTAATGGCCCATTAGTTTCTGATTAAACTGAAAATCGAAACAGCGTATGCGTGCGCTCGTTTTAAAACCTCAATGTTTGCTCATATCATCCAGCAGTACATGACTAAGAATAAAAGGGTCCAACACATCACGTAAAGCCAGACTGAGAACCGCAGCTAGAACGAAAGCCAAACAGCAAGAACGATGGTAAGATAGCCACAATGGAAGCCAAACAGCCACAATGGAAGCCAAACAGCCCCAATGGAAGCCAAACAGCCACAATGGAAACCAAACAGCCACAATGGAAGCCAAACAGCC